>JAAMXP010002400.1:0-20786 GCA_019693395.1 Ettlia oleoabundans | reverse complement strand
CCCCCCACCCTTGCGCCCCACCTTCCTGCTGTGCAGCGTGGCGCCTTCTACCGCACAATGGGCCTGCTTACCGTAGCGTCCCCTTGTGCCCTTGTAATGGTACCGCTGGCTTACGTGTCGGCCATCGCTGCCATTGCCTCTCGGTATGCAGTAGAGCACGGCGTTTTGTGGCTTTGATATACAGAAACCTGGGCTGTGCTATGTCTGCAGCAGTCACTCTTGTCGGTATTTTTCCTGCTTTCAAGCTAACTCCTGCTGTCCTTCGCATTATCCATTGTCGTATTTCCTGCATTGTTACAGGGGCATCCTTGTGAAAGGCGGGCGGGTGCTGGATGCGTTAGCTGGCTGTAACACGGTGGCGTTTGATAAGACGGGCACCCTCACTACCGGCTCGCTTTCCTGTACTTCCATGCGCCCATTGGGAGCAAGCGGCAGCGGCAGCAGTAAGCCTGGCAGCAGTACAGCCAGCCTGCTAGGGCTGTCGCCACGCGAGGCGAGCGCCGCCAAGCGTGTCGCTCTAGGTGCTGCCGTGGCGCTTAGCCTTCGGAGCAACCACCCTGTGTCTGATGCTGTGGTGCTGCATGGGCAGCAGGCGGGGCTGGATGGCAGCTATGAGGATGTGTCAGATTTCGAGTTGGTGCCAGGTGGCGGCGTGCAGGGCATTGTCACCAGCACCAGCGGTGGTAGCGGCGGCAGCAGTACGCGGCAGGGACAGCAGCAGCAGTACCACGCGTCCTTTGGCTCGTTGGAATTTGTCAGCGGCAAGCTGGCGGCAGAAGAGCAGGCAGCCGTGGAGAAGCTGGCGGCTGGGCAGAGCACCTCTGGCGTGCTCTCCGTGCTTGTTCTGGAGCCAGCCACCCAGGCAGCAGCAGCCAGCAGCGGTAGCAACGGCTGCAGCAGCGCTGCCCGTAGTGTGTGGGTGATGAGTTTCGATGACAGCGTGCGTAAGCAGAGCGAGGCGGCGGTGCGAGAGCTGCAAACGGTGAGGAATACGGGTTGCATAGGAGTGTCTGATTTAGCAGCACTCAAGAGCGTGGCATTCGGAACAGCAGGGCACTGCTTTGCAGCCATTCATCACAACCGTTGTCACCCAGCGCCCCGCTCCCCAGTTCTTACACGAGCTATGCGGGTTTCGCGGACCGGCATTACTGGCTTCTAACATCCCCATACTTTGTTCCAGAAAGTTCACTGCTCTCCTGTAAACGTCTTTTGGGCTCTTGGACGGGATGTACCTCATCAGCCCAATTCACTACTTAACTGTCTTGCAATGCAATTTTGAATGTTTGCAAGTAAGTAGATATAAACATTACCCATCTAAGCCTTGTCGCTGTTGCATATCATCCTCCGCAGGGCTCCTGGACGGGGCGTGTGTCCCAGGCGAGCCGCATGGCTGTGACCATGCTGACGGGCGACAATGAGGCCAGCGCGCAGCGCATAGCGCGCAAGTTGGGCATCCGCAGCGTGCAGGCAGCGCTGAGGTGCGGTGTGGAAGGGGGTCTTGTTTAATAGTTAATGGGATTCATGACCTCTGACCTCTTACGAGACGAATGAGTGACTCAATCCCTGCAAGTGCTCAAAGACTTTCATTGAACATGCCCACACATCCGTTATCACCTACTACTTCAAAGCCTTTGCTGCCTACTATTTTCACATCTACCTACTGGCATGGCTGCAGTCCCGAGGAGAAGCTTGCGCATGTGGAGCAGATGAGCGGGCGTGCCACCAGCGACGAAAGCAACGCAGGCGGCAACAGCACTAGCAAACCGGCGGCAGCGACGCGCAAGGGGACTAGCAGGAGAGGCAGCAGCAAGAAGCGGCGGCGCGGCACCCAGGGGGTGATCATGGTGGGAGATGGGATCAATGACGCCCCTGCACTAGCAGCAGCAGACGTGGGTGTGGCAATAGCCTCCACAGCCACCGCCGCCGCCTCACTGGCTGCTGATGTCATCGTGGTGAATGCCGGCGGCATTGCGGCGGTACCGCTCCTCCTCAAGATTGCCCGCGCCACGCAGGTGAGCCGCTTCTGCCACCTGCCGCATATCCTTGCACGCTGCTTTGGGCGGGGTTGCTGGATTGTCGTGTTTGATAGTCACACTGATGCTGCCTCCGAATTCCACCAGTAGCCTGCCCGATGTCCTCCATTGTATGGTCCTGGACATGACAACCCGACCCGAAACAGCCCCTGACCCTGTGCTGCGGTTGCCAAGACTGCAACATCATGTGCGGGCTGGTGCATTTCTTTCTGCTTTCCATACCACCCGTGGTAGCCAACACTTTTGATCCAGTCATATTGCATCTGCCAACCTGCAGACTGTGATCCGGCAGAACCTCGCGCTGGCTGTGGGCAGCATTGTGGCGCTGTCGCTGCCAACCGTGCTGGGCTGGGTGCCGCTTTGGCTGGCTGTTATGCTGCACGAGGGCTCCACGCTGCTTGTGGCTCTCAACTCTCTGCGACTGCTGGCCTTTGGCTCGGGTGCCAGGCGCGGCAGCAGCAGCAGCTGGCAGCCAATCGGGCACCATGACCACCACCACCTTCGGCATTCGGACGATGCAAAAGAGATGCCACATGCGGCAGCCAACGGCGGCAGGCAGGATGTGGCAGGCGGCTGGGAGGACGGGTTGACAGAAGCTGTGTTGCCAGTATCAGCAGTGCCGCCTGCGGCCTAGCCATGCTTTTGAGTGCTGCAGGCATGCACAGTCGGTGGTCACGTGCTTAGAGGAAAACTTGGGCTTTGCCTCTTATTTTGGAACAGCTCTGTATGCCGTTTTCCTCTTCCGATCGCGATCCACTTAGCTTCTGTGTACTGTAGTTGTGTATCCTGAAAAGGTGTTGCTGAGCACTGCCTTATGGACTGTCAGTACATTACTGTGGGTACAACCCTTGCTGCTCTTCAACCAGCACAGGGCAGCATTTGAGAGCGCTAGCGAGCAAGCATGCATCATTGGAAGCAAGCTGCACTGGCTGGCAATCATCCCATCCACCGTTTCTGTGGCTCCCCTAACCAGAACACCTGGCGCAACCACCAGCACACATGGTGAGGGGCAAGGTGGACAGCTTTCAACCATGGTTTTATGTGCAGGCTGTGTGCTGACGTGTCCCCAAAGCCAGGTGGCAAGATTTCTGCTCTTGGTGAGTGTATATATGAATTTGAAACTGCGCTTCTGAGCTATGGTGGACTCTTACACTGAATGTCAGAGGAAAAAACGATGCGGCGAGACGCAGGCAGGCATACAAACACCAGGGTGGTCGACTTCAGTGCATGGGATGTGCACAGCTAAGAATGGACGTACACAAAGCAGGGACAAGGCACAATGCACGCTAAAACGGATACGCAGTCACACAGAAAAGACAAGCTCTAAGCAGGCAGTTGCTCGCGTTCGCAACCAAACTGCACTCACCCTCCGCGCCAAGTAGCCGGCGCTGGACATGAACGGAACGGCACGCAGCAGAGCAGTACGCCAACTGTCTCGCTCGGAGGAGGGAAAAGCTGACAGCACAACGGGCAGTGCAAAGCTTTGCCACAACAGAAGGGAGCCACACACACCTTAGTGCACCCCTAATGAAGCGAAAGGCAGCACACAGCAAGATTGCCGGGAAAGCATTGCCAGGGGAGCGACAAGCAAATCGAGAGCTAGGGCAGCCCGCAATGCATGGCACGGAAAACAGAATCCAGCAGAAGGAAAAATCTCGTGCTAAGCCTAAAAGGGGCGGGGTTGCGCCATCACTCCCCAGGCTGGGGTGAAGGCACAGGTGCCTGCTGCTGCGCTGGCGGCGGGCCGCTTCGGCCGCGGCCCCTGCCGCCGCCATAGCCCCTGCCGCCACCGCCGTAGGGTTGTGCTTCCTGCCCATAGCCCCTGCCATCCATGCGCGCCGGCGCAGGGCCTGCAGGCACCTGGCCAGGTGCTGTCGCTCCTTGCTGGGGGGGCGCCATGCTGCCGCGAGGTGGCCCAGCCACAGCGCCACCCCTGCCGTCTGCTGCACCATGGGGATAGGGACCTGCGACAGGTAGCAGGGTCTAATATGTGTGCAATTCCAAGAAGCAACGACACAGTCCCATTCGAGAACATAACAAACTGCGGTGTAGAAGCAAGCTTGTCAGCATGAAAGGCCAATGTTGGATGTTGGCTGACGATCAGGGACACAGTTGCGAGCGCTTACCTCTGCCGCCGCCCCGCCCAGGCCGGAAACCGCGTTCCCCCCGCCCGCCTCCAGCCGCACCGCCGTCAAAGCGCCCCTGGCCTGGCCTGCCACCCATCTCGCCGTTTGGCCCGCTGCGTCCACCGTCGCTCCGCAGCGCAGGGCGGAAGATGAGAGGGCGCTTGGGCTGCACCTGCAGCTGCACCCCGTCTATCTCCATTCCCTGCCGCAGCAGCACCTGCATCCCGCATATGATTGCAGATTGCAAATCAACACTGCAGAGTTACACATACCACTGGTATAATCTATACGTGGGTTCCAACAGCAGCCTGAGGCCACAGCCTGTGCCATCCAGGGCCTCTGCTACAACCCGGCGATGGAGCTGTAGGCAGCCATGCATGCAAAAATGTGGGGAGCTAAGCACTAAGTTTGCTGCTGCACAAAAAGCAAAGCTCACCAACAGCAATGCGTAAAACAAGTGTAGCACCCTACCTGGGCATATGCTGGATTCTCCATGACACTGTGTTGAATGCAAGACAAACACTGCCGGTGCAAACTGATACCTACCTGGGCAGGGGTTGGGTCCTCGAAATCAATGAAGGCAAAGCTATCGCGCCCCTTCTGCGACTTGAGGATCACCCCCCCAGGACGCACACGGCCATACTGCAACACAAAAGGAGGCAAGAGCAGCAAGGGCGGTGAGCTGTGTCCATTGGGGCTAACGCACAAGATCAGGGGCAGTGCGCCATGAAGATGTGGCGAGTGACCGTGAAATTTACAGAACAGAGTGAAATGAGTGAAATGAAAAGAGGAACTGTCGCGCAGCATGTTCGCCACAAGTCTTAAAGCACACAACTTCAGAGTTTCCCCATCGTGCGTTCTAGCATGAACATAGGAGTGCCGCCCCACCTGCTCCAGCCTCTGTACCAGCTGCTCAGCGGTGACCGAAGCCGGGATGCCACGCACGAAGACGCTGGCGGTGGGCTGATCCTCAAGGGGTATGGCATCAGCGGCCTGCTGGTGCCGCGGCTGCTGTGCCTGCTGAGGCGCCTGCTGCCGGGCAGGGGGGGCCTCTTCGGTTGCAGGCGGCACTGGAGAGGCTGCGGGTGCGGAGGGCTGCTCTGCTGTGCTGCCTTGCAGTGCTGCTGCTGGAAGCGGGGCGGAGGATGGCTGCTGTGGCTGCTTGCGTGGGCTGCTGGGTGCTGATGCCTTGCTGCCCTGCCTCAGCCGCTCAGCATAGGAAAGGGGCTCAGGCGGTCTCGCGGCTTCGGCAGCTGGCTTGGGAGGTGGCTGCTGGCGCGGCGGTGGCGCGGCTCCGGCTGCTGCTGCGGGGGGCGGCGGTCCCCGTGGCGGTGGCACGGCAGCGGGCGGAGATTCCGCCGCTGCTGTTGCTGCTGGTGGCGGCAAAGTGCCTGGCATCGTTGGCAAGGGCACTGGCACAGGCATGCCTATAGGTGCCGGCTGAGGCGGCGGCGGCACCGCAGGTGCGGCTCCTGGTGCTGCAGCATACCCCGTGTACTGCACAGCTACTGGTGGTTGCGGAGGTACTCGCACAGGCATGCCGTTGGCTTGCTCCCCCGCATGCAGCCCCGGCTGCATGCCAGCCTGCTGCAACGGCAGCTGCTGTGGCGGCATAGCTGCCGGCCCTGAAGCGGCCGCAGCGGGGCCGGGGGGCAAGACTGGGGCTGCGGGTGGGGGCACAATGGGCGCCGCAGGAGGATTTGCAGAAGTGGGCCGAGGTATAGCAGCGGGCGCAGCTCCCCCAGGCGCGCCCCCATTGTCCGCTGGGAGCGGCACGAGCGGTAGATACCTGCGCCAAGCCGAAACGCATATCTTGAACAGGTCGGTTAAGACATGCGAACTAAAGATCGAATCTGGCTCCCTTTCGTGCCTTGTGCCCTGAAACAAACAGTGTACCTCAAAATGACCACGGCACAAAGCAACATGTACCTTGCCATACCCCTGGCTGGGCCCCTTGCACTTGCTGCCCCTGCCCGCTACCCGTCTCACTTTGGATCCCGGACTCCCAATCGCTCTACCCAAGCTCAAACTCCTGGAACCTATTATAGCCACCCCCACCTGGGCCCACATGCCTCCCTCAGGTCTCACCTGAACACATCATTCAGCACATAGTACCCCTTCTCCTGAACCGCCAGGAAGAAAGTCTGCACAAAGGGGCGTTTGGGCCCGCCCGGCCGCTGCATGATGCCCGTCACCTGAACCACTACACCGCCGCCCAGCGAATACTGCGGCAGGGGGATGCGCAGACAGCGGCAGGTTGTGAGAGCAAATTCTATTGGCTGAATTTGCATTCCGATCCATCAGTACAATTCTAGTAATGGCATAAGACAGGGAGGGGGCGAGGGCAAAGAGGTGGATCAGCAGGTATGCAACAACAAATATACGAAGAGCCAGCTAGGAGCCGGGCACAAAAACCAAGCCGGTAATGCCAGGCCTAGAACTGAATCGCACGAACAACGCGGCATCCACAAGATGCGCAACACTGCGTTCTTGTTCTTATCCTCATCCCCCGCCCTCCCACCCACCCACCTGTGAGTCCACAGTGTAGATTTCTGTGGAGGTATCCTCATAGCCCAAGTCCATCACTAGCTCATGGATGGTCTGCCAGGAGGGAGGCGGGGAGGCGGCAAGGGCGAGTAGAGGTAGGGAGGTAAATCAAGGTGGGTCAAGCAATGTATTGACAGGCAGGGAGTATGCCGTTGCGACGTGCCAACAAGAGGCAGCCAGGCAGGCGGTTGGGAATCCCCGTCAGCAGTTAGACAACGTGACAAACAATATAAGCCGGTGCAAGGGCAACGACGACATGAAACAGCGTGGAAAGACCTGCTCAAGGTCCTTCTGTGGCTGACTGAAGACAGTCACCAATGAATGCAAGTTGCTAAATCTGCATATCGATGCCGAACGTTAAGGCAGCAGCGCAGGCCATACCAAACGCTGCCGTTTTGTAGATTTCAGTTTAGGGGTTAAGGAAGCTCGCAAACGAATTGGAAAATGGGATTTGCATCATTTCTAAACCCTTGTCTGCCTGTCAGGAGACCCACCTTCTGCCCCGTGGCACTCTTAGAGAAGAACCCATCCGGCCGCACGTCGCCAATGGTGAGCGTACTGGCATCAGAGTAGAAGCGGTGAAGATGCCTGGGTGAGGCGTGCTGCACTGTGTAGTACTGAGACACAAACTGGTTGCCCACCTGCGGCGGTGGAGCAAGTTGACAGCAGGGTGGAGCGTGGGGTTGAATGGGGGAAACAGCAGCGGCGGCATGCGTTTGTGAGGCAACATATATGCTGTTCATTAAATCTTGATTGCAACTAGTGAGGAGAGAGCAGAATGCTTTGGGTACCAGAACTACAGTCTTAAGAAGCTGGTCAACCAGGGGTAGGAGAGCAGACTCAACACAGCAAACATGAGCCCGGCGACGACTCACCGCCTGCGCAGGCGTGTCCTGCGGTTGCTGTTGCATCTGCTGTGCGGCCGCCTGTGCCGGAACGGGGGCTGCCATGGGGAACTTCCCTGCAGGAAGAGGAGCCAGACGATTCGGGGGTGATCAGTATAGCTCCTGGGCGCCGCGCTGCTATGCGATCGAAAGGCGCACTGTCCGATAACACTCTCACGTTCGTGTCTAGGGCCTCTCAGGCGGGTGGCAAGACCGCTGGTGGGGTGGGTGGGGGCCAAGCGTGGCGCGGTGGTCGCCGAATAAGAGAAGGCTGTCGATGATGATCTCTATATGGCTGGCCGCCGAGACTCGCCAGATGACCCTGCCAGGCTCTCCGGCGAGAGGCGGGAAGGCTGGGTTGGGTCACAGGGCGAGTACAGCACTACATAAAAGTTGGCCTCGTGAAAGCCGGGTTGAACAATGCCTGAACGATAGCTACACGTCACTTATCATTAGAGACAGAGACAGCAATGTACAAACGGCGGGACTGGCTATTCACACATGGAGCTGACGGAGGTGGCTCCGACAGCAGCTCCGACGATGACAGTTCATCTGACAGCGGCGGGGATGTGTCGGGTGGGTAACGCTGTCTCAAATGCTTGTGCGTCCCCCCATTGCATGCGCTCACCCAAACGTCCCTCGAGTGTGCAGAGCAATCCAGCAGCGAGTCGGAAGCCAGTGATATCGGCCGCAAACAGCCTGTAGCAGGTAGGCTCTGCAGAAAGTAGTGACTGGTCGTCGGCGGCAGCAGCAGCAGGCAGGCGGCAGCGAGCGATTGTTTGGGTTATTGCTCTATGCCTCATTTGCTCACTCAACTATGGCATATATGCTGAAGGGTTATCCATGTATATTCGCAGACGACTCCAGCGACGATGAGCTAGACGAGCCCAGCGGCGGTGACGCTGGCTTCCATGCTAATGACAACGGCAGCGACGGGGAAGGCGGGCCACCGCTTGTGGCTCGCAGGCTGGAGGATTTATCAGAGGAGGAATTCAGCGGCGGCTCAGAGGAGGATGAGGAACGGTTGATGGAGCTGCATGAGCTGCTCAGGTGGGGGCCCCAGGGTTTATCGGGTAGGTGGGCTATACGGAGACACAGCGTCGTGCATTATGGCATAGATGTGGGGTGGGGTGGTCGGAGCGGCAGCTACACTGCTGCTGAGAAATGCGTCCCTTCTTGTCGGCGTAATGAACCTTAATTTCTCTGCTGTCACTGCAGCAATTGGGTGGACGCCCCTAAGGGAGAGCAGGTCAAGGGGCGGGCCGTGAAGTGTCGCGTTTGCCGTGGCACCCTCATTCTCAATGCCACCGCATTCCAGCAGCACCTCGCTTCGAAAAAGCACGCCAAGCAGCTGGCAGCTGCGGACGCAGCCGAGAGGCACTGGCGGCAGCAGCGCCGCAGCGGTGCAGGCAGCGACAGCAGCAGCAGCGACGAAGAAGACGAGGCGGCGCGGCGCTGGCGGGCCTTTTGCTTTGCTGAGGACTATGCGAGTGAGAGTGAGGAGGAGGTGGAAACCCACCAGGAGCGGCTGCAGCGCCTGAATGCTGCACTAGAAGCGGCCAAGCAGCAGCAGGCATCAGCAGCTGCAGCAGCCGCTGCAAAGAAGCAGGCACGGCAAGCACGCCAAGAGCAGCAGCAGCAGAAGAGGCAGAAAGCCAAACCAGCTGCAGCGGGCAGCGAGGCTGCTGCGATCGGCCAGGAAAATGGCAGTGGACAGGCGGGTGGAAAGAGCAGGGGGGCAGGAGTGAAGAAGCGGCCCGGCAAGCGGCAGCGCCAGGAAATGAAGGAGAAAGGGCTTTGGAAAAGCAAGCAGCAGAAAAAGCAGGAGCGACAGCAAAGCCAGCAGCAGGACGGCAAGGAGGAGATGCAGCAGAAGCAGCAACCAAAGCAGCCACAAAAGCAGTCGCGGCAGCAGCCTAGCCAGCAGTCAGCAGAGCCCCAGAAAGGAAAGTCTGAGAAGTCCGCAGCAGCAGCAGCAGCAGCAGCAGCAGGAGAGCAGAAGCAGCAGAAGAAGAAGGGCAGGAAACAGGCATAGGTTTTGATTTTTCCATGTGCAATGAAGGTTTTTTGGTCTGTGGAACCCGCTGCTGCTGAAATCATTTTGATTCCAACTTCTGAGCCAGGAGTTATGCAAAGCAAGCAGTGTATATGGTTCTCAATTATGAAATCAGTTAACGGCAGCTAGCGTGCAGGCAGCTACCGGCTGGTGTTGCCTCGGGCGAGACCAGCTGGCATCCATGGCAGATAACTGACACTGGTATTACAGAGCCCAAAATAAGTGCCTCAACAGTGTTGTCACAGGCAACTGCCCAGCGCCGCTTTGCTTCTAAGCAAATGCGCACATATTTACCTGTTGTGATGAGGGCTGCACCTCTCCCGTGCTGGCATCGGCCACATTGCATTAGAAGGTGCTCACTCACTACTTATCCGTTTAGGTAAAGGGTCCTAATCTGCTGATGGGTCACGATTCCCCTGGGATGCTAGCATGGCGGGGTCTGCCGCTTGATTGGAGCATGGCGGTTGCCTGAGATCATGTTCTCACTCGCCTTTGCAGAATGCAGACAGACGGAATAACATTACCGAGCGTGCCACGCAAAGTACAAGACATTACCAAAAAAGGACAGTGATGCGTGAAGATAACGAAATGATCGTGAGGAACTATCAGAGCTTATCCTTCAAAGCTCATCATTGAGCTGTGCTGCCTCACCACTGCCAGGGTCCTCCACGTCATCACCCCCTACCAGAAACCGCTGCCGTGCTTCCACCTCAAGCCTCAGCGCCTCCGCCTCTGCAACACTGCAGGCTGCTGGGGTTTCCAGCTCGGCTGTGTACTCGCAGCGGCTGGGCTCCTCCACTTTTGCCAACCGCTCCGTCTGCCCGCAGTGCAGAGTGACCTGCACAGGGCAGCACCAGCAGCACATTTATGTTCCTATGGATTGTGAAGTATGAAAAATGCCTAACCACAATGTCAGAACTAGGCCAGGAAATGCGCTGCACTTTTTGGGAGGCTTGTTGAGTACGCGACACAGCGGCAGAGAATGGCAGGCAATTTGTCAATAAAAAGGCACCTCCAGCATTGTGACTAGCACAGGCAGCATAGCTGCCACAGCTATGATTGGCAGACAGCCTGCCATACACCCGATTTGAGCGGGCCAACGGCAACCTAACAAAGCTACCTTAGGATCAGCATTTTCGCCCTGCAAGGCCCGGCAGCGCCCCCAAGACCATATGACCCCGAGGGCCCCACCCCCACCCCCAGCCCACCCCAGCTCACTACCACCATTACCACCCAGTTGCCCGCCCCAACCTGAGCAAGTATTCAAACGCACCGTCATGCTGCGGCTGGGGCCCTGCCAGCAGCCCTGGCCATTCGTAAATGCCATCTTGGACTCTCCATCCAAAAACCCGGCCCAAGTACCGAGCGAGGTGGAACTTCCACCCTCCTTCTGGGAGGCCTTGTTGAAGGGGCAGACCTCGTACGTGTACTTGTCCACCTGTTCATTAAGGGGGCGGCAGCGACAACCAAAAATGGCACGAGCATGTGACGGAATCGTGAATGATTATATTTGAGCAGATTGCGTACTGCACAAAAGCTGTGAATGTAACTCAACTTTGTAGTCAACGCGACAGGAGGCTCGTGCAGCAGGGCGTGCAAGACGAGGTTGTGGTGCAAGCTTGCCTACATGCCCTCCCACCGTAGGCACAAGGCTTCCTGCATGGCCGAACTCAGGCCCCACCCGCAGCAGAATGCTGTGCTGCTGCCAAATTCTTTCTGAATTGCACCCACTGTTTAAAAAGAACGTTCTTACCTTTCCAGATTGTGCTATGCCGTGCTCGTCTTACCTTGGCGTCAAAGCAGCGATCAACCAGCGCAACATAAGCGTCCCCGTCGCCATAGGTGCCATTCAGCTTCTCATGCAGCTTCTGCTGTTCACGCTCAAGCTCAGAGAGCTTGCTTCGCGCATCGCTGGCCTTGGTGCGGGCGGGGTTCAGCCGGTCATTGAGTGCGCTAATCTCAGCATCTGCAGAAGTTTATAAGGGATTGGGGAGGACTGCATGTTGGTCGGTTGGTTTGGTCAACAGCAGGCCAATCTAATGCCAAAAATGTGCAGACAAGTAGGGTGAACTCTACCAGAAAGAGTGACCAGCATAATGAGACATAGCTGCATACCAACAGCTGCGTAAGTGCCACAAGACTTGCAAGACTGAGCTTGTACAAATGACACTGGCATGCTGCAAATAGGCACCCACCAATTGCGGCAATGGCGGCGGTCAGTTCGTCATTGTCCGCGCTGATTCCCTTCTTAGGGGCGGTGATCGTCTTGAACATCTTGCTCAACAGGAGCTTGGCCTTGCCAAAGGCAGTAAAGGGCTGTTGCTGCGCTGCCACGGCCTCCGCCCCTGCACCATCCCCCTCATCCTCGTCCGCCGCGTCACCCGCCTCATCTGCGTCGCCACCGCTGCCGCCATCAGCATGATCGGTGCCAGCATCAGCATCAGCTGTATCTTCGTCAGGAAAAAACTGTTCTTGATCATCTTGCTCAAGTGCCGCGGCATCGGCTGTCTGCGGATCTTCACCATCATATGCTGCATGTGCAGGGTCTGCCTCGTCCACCGCCGCCTCCTCCTCTGTCAAAGCGTCCTCATCCTTGGCACCAGGAATCCACTGAGCCATGCGCTCTTTAGCAAGCTCCTCCTCAGACTTCCCGCCAGCTTCCTCCGCATCCTTGGCCGCAGCAACCTCCTCAAACGCGTCCTCTTCCGCCGCCCCATGCTCTTGCCCAGCTGTTTCAAAAGCATCTTCCTCTGCCGCCCCATGCTCCTGCCCAGCTGTTTCAAAAGCGTCCTCCTCTGCCGCCCCATGCTCCTGCCCAGCTGTCTCAGCATCAGCCCCATGATCCTCCTGCACTGCCGACTCCTGCTGCTCACCCTCCTGCTGCTCAGGCTCAGGCTTCGCAGGCGCCTGCTGCTTCGCCTTCTGATCTTCAAGCTCCTGCTTGCGGTCACGCAGCTTTCGCTGCTCCTCTTCAAGTTTGTTCTTCTCAGCTGCAGAAGGAGTGATACCAGCCAAGCATTGGAAGCAAGAGTCAAATTGAGGTGGCATGTTGTAAAAGTTAGAATGGCAGCGTCATTTACCTTGAACAGGCACAAGGACAATAGCTTACAATTCAGCAAAGCCAGATAGGGATCCAGCGACCAAGCGCAGAACAAATTTACACAGCTGCCAAAAGCGCGCACCCTCAGCCTGCTCTTTCTCCTTGCGCCGCTGCTCCACTTCGACCTCCACCTGGGCCTTGCGCTCTGCCCACTTCTGCTTGCTTATTGAAGCTTCAGCTACATACTTGTCCCGAGCCTTCACGCCCTTCTCAGCAGCCACAACCTGCAGCAAATGAGATGCATGCAAGGGGACAAGACATGTGGCTCTTCAAAACAACAGGGAAGTTGTAAAGGCACAAGCACAGTAGCAAGTCCTCGCGAAGTTTCACGTGCAGGATAACTTCCACACAAGCAACTCCGAGGCTTTGTGCCGAAGGCAAGCTAGAAATCAGGGCGCCAGGTTGTTCTCAGAACTCGGGACAAGCTGTGAGCAAGCAGCCACTACCTAGAAGTAAGGCGAACCCACATTTCATACAGAGGGAGTGCAGCATGACCATACATCACTGTAGGCCGGGTCAACAGCAACGCATACCTGTGCTTTCAGGACAGCGAGCGATTCGTAGCCCTTGTCATAACAGTTGTTCAGGCAGCGGCCAGCAGGCTCATCTGAACCGTCACAGCAATCTGCAAGAATTTATGGGGAATATTTGATGTTGGTGAGATACCAGGCGGGACAATCGTAGGGAAGAAGGTGCATCTCTATCAACCACATCTGGGGGCAGGGGTGAACCTATTTAGCCAACAGATGTGCCAAGCCAAGGCGCATACGCAAGAAATCTTGACCCCCAGAAACTTAACTGGACAACAAACTTAAAGAAAACACCACAAACCCGGTTAGGTAGTACGTACCGCAGACGCCATCATCCACCATGGAAGCATTGAGCAGGAGCGGCAAGAAGAACTTGTTTTCGCAGTAGAAATGGCCATTGGGGCAGGCGGATGTGCCTGCATGCAGCGCTCAAAGGACCGCATGTCAAGCGCTGGTGCAAAACAGCAGCATTGCCGGCAATAAGACGCTATAACCGCAGATTGAGTTGCATTTGCCCACCCCACAGATTGCCCACCCCACAGAAGACCGTTTCCCGGCATGAATTTCTCATTTCCTCGCACCTGGCTCATCGCTGCCGTCAAAACAGTCACAGTAATCGTCATTGACCTGCAATCGTGACCCAATATATCTATCAACATCGGTTCAATGCATTTAAGGTGCACTGAGTCCTTGAACAGCCCCTTTGCTTCAGTGCAAGAGCCAGCACAGGCTGCCACGGAGAGACCCTGCCGCCAAGTGTCACACCTTCATCACCTGCCCAAACTACCCCGCTGACGCTTGCGGTAACCTTGCAGTCCATCCCACCTGCTCAAAAGGAATGGTCTTCTTGCCGTCCAAGCAGACGAACTTGCCATCGGCTGTGGGCTGGTAGCGAGGAGCCAGTGCCGGATCTAGACCTCTGATAGAACCGACAGCACAGATCGCCGGCGCCAGGGCGAGCGCCAGCAGCGCTGCTGCGAGCCGGAACCCCATTGCAATTTGCCCGATCGCTACCACTAAGGCGGGTACCGACCAGTTCACCGCTGCGCAATTGATGTGCTTGCCATAAACCATGCCAGAATCTCCTTGCAAAGCTCCAGAGCAGTACTTGTACAGCAGCACATGGGCTTTTTGCTGCTGCCGGTGCTGCGGGGGTCGCCGAGACAGGATCTCCTCGGGTTTGGAGTGCACCCAGTGAAGATGGACATCTTGGACAGGCTTGAGTCTTGCGACGATACGCGGCTGAAGGCCCGCTGCCTGAAAGCAATTGCTGCGCTGTCTCGCGCAATAGAGTTGTACGGGTGAGGGCGAGTGGATTAAAATCGATATGCAGAAGACAGAGGGTTGACACCAGCAGTTGTATGCGGTGGGCGGGTGGCGGAGGTGGTCCACTGGTCAAAAAAAATGGTTCATCACACAACGTTCACTCCCTACCTGCCAGCTGCAACCAGTTCTTGCATCTATCGAATCGCATTTGTTTGTTGCAGAACCGGGGGCCTGGCTTTCAGCTTTAATGGCGGCAAGGATTCCACTGTACTTCTTCACCTCATTCGGGCCACCATTGCACAGCGGCATCACCATCAGGACAGCATGGGTTCAACCAACGGCGGCTGTGCCGATCTGCGTGAGCTCTTTCTGCCAGCTTTCCCGCAGTTGGGAGACGAGCGAATCCCCCTCGCTTGTCTTGATGTTTCTTCTATGACGAGACAAACCCAACAGCTTATAGTTGCATTTTGTTTGCAACATCTTTGCGCTGTGGTTGGGCCCCATTATCGCTTCATTCTTGCTGCTGTGCAGCGCTGGGCGGGGTTCTCACATTTTTCTTCCATCATGATACCGATTTTCCAGAGATTGTCGAATTCACACATGAGACCAACAAGCGCTATGGGTGAGTTGCTGGCTGCTGGAAAACAGGCATCGCTGTTCTGCACGGAGTTTACGCTACAGCCACCGACTTTGCTCACTGACAAGGCCACCAATTCGTGACAGCCAGAAAGGAACGAGCGCTACCTGCATGTCTTTTGCTTGAACTGTTCTGTGTGCACACCTGATTTGTGACCATCACTTGATAAACGGAGTCCTGCTGCACGTGCCCCCCATGTGCTGCAGGCTATGCATGGAAATTTTCACGGGAGATTTTAAACAGGGGCTGGAGCAACTTCTGCAGCGCACTCGCGTCCAGGGAATCATTCTGGGCACGCGAAGGTGTGGGGTTGCAACAAATCGCGCTTTGTTATTTGTCTGCTCGTTTGTTTATGTCAGCCTGCATGCTAAGCCGTCTTTTTTCTGATGATGGTATGTGTAGGGGCGACCCAAATGCCGCGGATCAGGAAACCTTTTGCCCCAGCAGTGTGGGCTGGCCACCCTTCATGCGCGTCAACCCCATTTTGGACTGGAGTTACCACGACGTTTGGGGCTTCTTGCGGGTGAGAAAGCGGAATTGTGCACGCTGTAGCCTGCCCTGTGGCTGAGTGCAAGTATCAAGCAGGGTTGGACGCAATCGTGTTGCCTGCAATGACACGTAAGCTCAGTAGACGCTGTCACCATTCCGTGCTTCGCAGCTTGTCAATGTTCCATACTGCTGCCTTTATGATCATGGATTTACGTCTCTGGGATCAGGTGATGCCTGATTTAAGCACTTAAGGAGCTGTACTTTTTATTGCTGCAAGACCGGAATGGATTCAGGCTAGTTCGCTGCAAAGTTGGAACTTGCTGTTCAACCCTGTTTGCCTCAAGTTGGCCAACATCGCCAGAAACTGAAGTGCCATGGTGTACCTGGTTCCTGTGCGCAGTTTCAAACACTCTACCTAACAGTGCATTGCGGCTGGAAGATGGCAGCTATGCGCCCGCACACATGCTGCCAGACGCACGCCTAGAACGTGCAGGGCGACAGTCAAAAGTGCAGCGGCAGGTGGGAACCAACCTGCCGTCGTGGCAAAGTTGGATGCCTTCCTATCATTCTGTGGCGGCTATGCTTTGTGGATGCGCAGTGGTTTTCCTCAGCAGTTTTACAACCATAATACCTTTGAGAAGTGCTTTTGTGGCTCTTCCTGATGGCAAAACTCATGATTGGGAAGATTCTGCACCATGCTGCTTGCAGATCAGCAATGTTGGCGCAAACCGAACAGCTGCACTGCTGATCATAGGTGACGAAATACTGACGGCCAAAGTGGAAGATGCAAATATCCCGTTCCTCTGTCGCGAGCTGCGAGCAATTGGCTGGAGGGTAAACAAGGTAAGACGAATTTGATTGCAAATGGCTCCTATTGAGCGATGTTCTCGACGTATGCATGGAATCGCCTCCAGCTCATTGCTGCAAGCTAGTGGTAAGGGTGGTTCAAGGGTGTCAATGTGGTTTTGTGATGATGGTGGGCATGGTGTGTTTGTGGGGGTGGGGTGGGGGTGGAGGGTGGGGGGTCATTAGATTTCATCAACAGTCGTCCAATACCTCTGTTCATTTTTAGGTTGTTATTGTGCGGGATGATGTGACAGCCATCTGCCAGGAGGCGCGCATCCTGTCAGCAGCCCACGACATCGTAATCACTGCTGGTGGCTTGGGTGAGTATATGCATGCTGCCAAGCTTGGCTCTCGGACACACTTTTTTACCTGCGTTCCATATTAGTCATCAATGTCATGTGCACAGGCAGTTTATAGGTGCTCGCTGTGCAGCACAAACCACACATTGCCTAGCCTGCAATGCTGACCTGGAGCAAACAGTGCGCCGTGTCCTGTGCTGGCCCGTGTGTACAATGATTAACTGGCATTACTGATGCATATGCATCGACAACCTTTACCGTGCAGGTCCCACCTTGGATGATGTGACAATGCAGGCACTGGCAGAGGCTCTGGATCAGCGACTGAGGCTGCACCCGCAGCTGGAGGCCCGGATCCGCAAATATTTTGGGGCCAATACCACCCAGGCACACCTTAAAATGGCCGAAGCACCAGCTGGTAGGCGTTCCCGTTTGCAGCAGTGTTTTGTTAGAGGAGGAGACAGGGTTGTGATTGCCGGGTGCTGTGGCACCCCTTCTGGCCTCGCCCCACACACTTGTGATGAAGCCCTCATTATACCTTTATACCTGCTTCAATCAAACTTAAAACAAAGTTGAGCCGCAAAACATGACTGGGGTCGCATCGCACATTCCGATTGGGCCCTATATCTTTGCTATGGTGCTTTTGAGCTAGGCCCGCGTGTTTTCCTTTCTGTGCATGGCTTTCTCTCCCTGCATTTGAAAGCGGATCTACAAAGTGGGCTGCTGTTTTTGCTGCAGGGTCTGAGGTTCACTTAATTGAGCACCGCATGGAAGACGGCGCTCTCTCGCCCTTCCCGCTGCTACGCTGCCGAAACATCATCGTACTGCCTGGCATCCCAGCACTTTTGCAGGTGCGGTTTGTGAAGCCTTTTGCCCTAGGTTCTTCATAAGACGGCAAGCTGTACAGAGTTTGCGACTTGCGAGATTGATAATGGCATTTCAATATAAGCTTAAGAAGCATTTCCCGCTGGCATGTTATTGTGCCTTTCAATCATAAGTTGCAGAAGAAGTGGCGTGCAGTGGAGGCACACCTGCTAGCAGATGAGCCGCAGCCTTCGCCTTTCCGCACAGCGCTGCTGCGATTGAGGCTCGAAGACGAAACACAGGCAGGTGGCTGCACGCAGGAAAACAAACAAACGACTGTTCCCAGCCTGCTCCTTCCCGCTTAGTGCTGTACCACGACTCATTATGTAAGGGTAATAAATAGAGCATTGATCTTGAACCTTGTTTGTGCAGGTGGCAGCAGCGCTTGAGCAGGTAGCAAAGGCTTCCGGTGAGGATGTTTCATTGGGGAGCTACCCTGTCAGGTGTGGGTCTGAGTACCTGCACTGCACGTGTCTATTCCTGGTGTTGCATAGTAGATGGGGCAGCATTGTTACAGGGTTGCTTCCCTTACTTCTCGCCTCCCCTTATAAGCACAGCAGCTGGGCACAACTGCCTGTAGCGTGTGTGGTGCAAGACCTTCTGTGCATAAACTGTCGTTGCTTTGTGGTTTCGCTTCGCTGTCCTGCAGCGACCAGATTGATGATGCAGGCATTGTGCTCAGCTTGGAGAGCCACTCCACAGAGCCATTGACAGCAGCCTGCCAGCAGCTGAGGCAGCTATTGCCTGCAGGGGCTGTCATCAGCGAGTCGCGAGACAGCAGCGCTATTAACACACCCGTGGCCAGCCCCGCAGCGCAGTCAGGGCTGGGTCCCGCATAGGCTGGTTTGGACTTCTTCTGTTGTTGTACTTATTTATCGTTGTGTTGCAACATAGTTGTAACATTGGCTTGATAAATGTATTATTGTATCATATTAAATAGCATGCTGATAACGAGCAGATTAACGGTGGGAATAATCAGGGACAGATATTTTTCCTTGAAAGGGAAATGGGATCACGAGATGCCAGAGTTTGGCTTAGGGTCAATCATTGAGAGCTGCAACACAAGCATGAGGAGGGGCAGCAGCAAAAACAGGAGCTTTGCAAACATACTTGACAGGGCCGCATATCAATGGCACAGTCAACTTGCACCACCCCACAACTGCTTCATAGGTTACCCAGCGGCGTCCAGGGGGCGTTAGCTTGCTCAGCTGCTGCCCTGGCTGCCAAACAGCGAGTTCCACCAGTTTTGCAATGCCGCGGCGGCCTGCTCAATGGCGGTGCCAGTGGTGCCTGTGTTGCTGGACTGGCCGCTCATCCAAGCATTGATTTGCTCCAGGTGGTCGGACACGCGTGCGTAGTAAGCAAAGGGCACAGTCTGCAAAAGGGCAAAGTAAGCAGGCGCCAGCAGCAGTTTGTTAGTTCACCCCAGCATGCAAACAACACTCTTGGTAGGTGCATGCGCTGGCGGTGTTGCTTCTCTTGCAAACAATATATGCATCTGCTGGAGGTTCTGGCACATAGCGTTTCAGACGCTAAGTAGAGGCAGGTATCGCAGCCAAACTCACACAGTCGACAGGGCCCCAGCTGGTCAGGCCAACTTGCACATCGCCATTTTCGGTAGGCAGCACAATGGGGCCGCCAGAGTCGCCATTGCAAGTGTAGCCGTCGGTGCCGCCCGCGCAGAAGTTGTCAGCAAAGCCAGGTGGGCATTCTGAGCTTTCGTAGACCTTAAGGTTGGTGTACCGCAGCACCTCACTGTTCTGGCCGCTGTCGTCTCTGCCATAGCCGGCTGCGTAGACAGTGGCGCCCGCCGGTGGAAGGTCGGGGGTGTCGGCTGTTGGCAACGCCACGGTGGGTGCATCCGACGGCTGCTGCAGCTGCACCATGGCGACGTCGTGGGCTGCCTGGATGAAGTCGCCGGTGTTGTCATTGTAGTCCTCGCTCACAAACAGAGCTGCTACGCTGTGCCACTTGCCCAGAATCCAGATGTTGACCTCAGCAGGCTCAGCGGTGCGGCCCTCAAAGACGAGGCAGTGTGCTGCTGTCAGCACCCAGCCGGGGGCCACAAGGGAGCCGCTGCAGGTACCAAACTGGCCGTTGCCGACATCCCACTCCAGGTAGGCTGCATACGGGAACAGGCTGTTGTTGTAATCAACATCGCCCTGAATGATGCGGGTCTCCATAACATCCTCATCGGCGTCAGTGCTGTTGCTAAGGGGCAGTGCGCCAGGGACTGGCACCCAGCCGTCCGGTGGTGACATGTCGAGCAGGGCGGAGGGCGCGGACGCCTGCGTGCCAGTTGGCAGGCTGAAGGCTGCAGCAAGGAAAGGGAAGAGTGGGAAGGACTGGTGAGCAATTGAGCCAGGGGTTGGATGAAGGAGCACCGCTTGTCGCAGCTGGCCAGCGGGGGGAGCAAGCTTGACACTTGAGTGCAAGGCATTCACCCTGTGAGGTGCACAGATTTGCCAAAACTCACTTTGTGCAGCGGGGTCCGCAGGCATCACAGCCGGTTTCTCATTCAACACGCGGCGGGCTGCAAGGCGTAGGGGAAGAGAGCGGCCTGCAGAACAGGGAAGCAGAAGGGTTATTTAGTTGCTGGAGTGGAAAGGTACAGACGAAGGAAGGGTGCATGCTGCCAACTTGATGTGGCTTCGATGTCGCAAGGCTGCCGGCTTGCAGCGGCAGGCGACGGCAGTAGAGGGTGCCACCGCTCAAGGGCGGCCAATCTCACCATGAGCGCTAGGCGCTGAGACTCCTATCAGCAAGGCAAGGCACAAGAAAGCCCCAAGACGCATCTTGGAAGCCCGCGTTAAGTGTCGGGGAGAGAAGAGAGGGCAGGTGAAAGGATCAGTGTTGAGGGTCAAGTTCAAGTGTTGGTGAATGATCAGTGGGTGGTGGGGTAACCACGCGGCTTTTGAATCCTCTGCCCGGGCCGCGGCTTCGGAAGCTGAGGGGAAGTGGCAAGCCTTGCGCTATGCCGAAGCCCAGTGATCTCTCCCCTGTTAATTGAGGGCAATAATGAATATAAAAACTGCCGAAGTAAACATCGCCATAGGCTGCGCGACGTAGCAGCTGAAATGGCAAGGTATAACACGCAGTCGCCGGTAATGCA
>JAAMXP010002399.1:0-25566 GCA_019693395.1 Ettlia oleoabundans | reverse complement strand
TGACAGGACGATGTAAGAATAGTGCAGAGTGTGTCCCTGCTGCTGCATAGTAGATCACCGTGAATGCAAGATACCTGTCAATTGCGCTGGGATGCCAACTAGTATATAGTTGCAGGGATGTTGTGCACAACAATGCACATCTGCAGAGCAAGGTGGCTGACTCAAAGCAGCAAGCAGGGCCACCAGGGCAGTCTTACCTGTGCTCAGCTGCAGTATGCTGGGTGGCGTGGAGTCCCCGCTGTCCTGCGCTGGCTGCCACTCCAAGTCAATGCCCAGGCAAGCAAGCAGATCGGCACCGCTGTGGCTGGGTCTTCTACCATTTGTTGTTTGCATCATACCGTCATTACTGGGAGAAGCTATTTGCTGCTCTTCACCCCGCTGCCCTTGGTGCTGCCCCCGAGCTGCTTCTGCGAGACTGTGAGCGCCTCCTGGTTGGCTATGCACGGTGACATGCCGAACAGTCTGCTGTAGAAGCACATGCAGCTGGTCTGCCATGGCCCGCAAGCCATCTACACCCTCCACAAAGTGGAGAGCAGTTGAAGGCAGTGGCATTTGCAGGAACTGCTGCCTGCGTCGCTCCTGCTCTGCTGCCAGCTGCTCAGGGTGTATGTTGAACTCTTCCTCAAGGCCAAACAGCTGCTGGTGCTGCTGTGCCAGGCTCAACTCCCCTGCTGCCAGCATGCAGTAAATCAGGCGCCGCTGCAGGTCAGGGTCTTCGCCCACGTACTGCCCTGCCACCTGCACCAAGGTGTGGTGTGCCAAAGGCAGAATATGCCCCAAGAGGTCAGAACTGTGTTGGACATCAAGAAAGGTGCCTGCAACTAAATTACAAAACCACTATGCAGGTCCTGTAGCATCGCACAGCTTGAGCTGAAGTAGCACTGGCTGCTGTCCAATACCAAGCACCCATATTGGTGAGTGCAACAGGAGCAGCTAGCACGTACCCCCCACAGCCCCTTGCCAACCATCTTCTCGAGCTGCTTGGCCTTATGCAGCCACTCCACATCCGGGAACTCTTGCTGATGAAAGGCCCCACAACAGCCAATTTTCGCATAAAAACAACTTTAGTGGACTAACAGGCCATCTGAAATGCCAAGGCGGTATCTCTCACCACATGAGTCACTTACGCTGGCTGCTCAGTAAAGCACACACATAGCAATGAACGCCTGGACCTCACCTGCAACCCAAAGGCCTTCACCACATTGTTTGCTGTACGCAGCTGCCCGTATTGAAGGCAGCAGTTTACCAGGAAGACCTGCAGCGCAGGCAAAAAAGCCACATACACAAGCTCTTGTAAAGCATCATACACATGCTCAGCAGCATACTATCAGCTAGTTGCTTATGGATAGCAATTCGCACCTGCATCTCTCGGTTGTCAACCTCCCCGACCAGCTTGATCGCTATTTGATCCTGGCTGGAGGTCACAAGATCCTCAACCACAGCCTCTAGATGGAAGTGGTGGCGGAGTGCATGGAAGTAAAGCAGCAGCGACACGCCGCTTGCTGACGTGGCGTTCGCATCCAGCAGCGCGGAGATAGCGTCCAGCAGTTCCACCTGTTGCTCTACAGACAAATCTTTCGCAGTCAGGCAGAAGGCTTGCGCCAATTTGACCGCGAGTCGCGGTTGCAACTGGCAGCACCGCAGCAACACTGACACTGCTAGCTGCCGGCTGCTGGCCGCCACTGCCGGCTCTGTTGGCCAGGTATCCAGATCATTTATTGTGTCCAATAACAAGTGGCAGATGGCAGCACCACCATCAACACGTAAGCCCTCCTGCGCAGGAGGCCATACAAGAATATTGATTCCAAAACAATGTGGGGAAGTGGTGCGCATTGCAAATACGTGACCGCCACAACGTTGTTGCATTTTACCATGCTGGAAACCCACCTCTATACAATCCAACACAAAGCCTCCACGCACATCAACCTGCACATAAACAGTTGTATTGGCAAACTTTGCACCTGGACGTCCGCAAAGCAGACGCTGCTCGTTGGGTTTGCCGCTGCCGCTTTGCCACCCATGCACAGCTGTCTCCTTGGGTGATGGCGAGCGGCGGGTTTGGGACACGCACCAGCAAGCTTTTCAGTTCCTTTTTGAGTGAAGGGAAAGCGCCTCTTGAGTTCCGCAATGCAGTGGAAATGCTGCGGACAAACTCAGTAGGGTTGTTTGACCCCAGCGCAGCCTGAAGCTGCTCCACACAGCTTGCCATCAGGCACAACAGCTTCCTGGGGCGATGCCAATCCACAAGGCAGAGGCACTGTCCTGCCCTGGTGTACTTCTGTGCTGGTTACCACCCATCAGTAGCACTTACTCTACTGATATTTACATCTCTCATATCTGTAATCAAACTCACCAGCTAACCGGGCTGCCGTGACGCTACCCTTGCCATGTCCCGGTCCAAGGCAGGGTAGCTGTTATAAATAGCAGACAGAGACTTGGTCGAAGCACAAAGCACATCAGATCGGCCTAGGCGGCGTGCGGCATGGGCTGATGGCGGCAGTCCGGCGGGGAGTGATGGCGTGGCGGGCCAAGCTGCAAACACGCCTGTACAGCAACGATGCGCTGGACACTGTGCTGCGTGGTGAGCCACCTTGGGAGGTCCTATTGTTTGAGCTACGTGCAGATCAACCCTCAGTTTCACATGCCCGTAATCAACCCATCTTGTATCCGCACCCAAACATGAACTGCGCACATCAATCTTGGTGTCAATGTAGAATACCAGCTGGGCAGGCCACCACAGGTGATACCCTTCGAAATTGATGAGGAAGAGGCACGGCGCAAGTTTCTGGCCTGGCAGAGTGGCACGATGCGGCTGGCCCCCAGCGGTCTGCTCAACCGTGGCGGGCCCTGGCACATGCGGGCTGTGTTGCTGCCATTTTGGATGTTTGATGTACGAGCCCGAGTGGAGTATGCAGGATCTGTCGGTCTAGCCAGCAGGTATGGAAAATGAGTTAAGAGCCCTGGCTGCCATTCTGACGGGACATCATGCTGCTAGTTTGCTTGCTGGGGCTAGGATATCGAGATTTGACTGGTTGCTGCCCAACGCCATGTGCATGTCCATAAATCGCATCATTCCTCTCGAGCCTTGCTGTGGGCAGCCAGGATGGATCACTGGCATGGCGTGAGGTTGGGTATAAAGAGCTGCCTCAACACGAGTACAGCTGGCAGCAAGACTGCATGATGCAAGTGTACGGTGAGGTTGCACCATGTTCTTTTTGCGTGTTCTCTTGATATGTCCATCACAAGCTGCTGATGTGCATGTGTGGGAGATGTGTTTGTGCAAAGTATCTACCTGCCTGATATGAGCACATGGCTATGGCTGGTGTCTGGATGTCTGTTGCTGCTGACGTATGGTGGCATTCCCCATCTTAATCCCGCCTGCAGCCTCATACAAGTATCGTCGCGACTATGCTCAGGTGGTGAATGGCACATGGGCCCTGAAGCGCCTGCAGGCGCTGCCCGAGACAGATGCGGCTCAGGGCAGGTTCACGTCTGCCACGCTAGCAGGGCGCATGCAGGAAGCGGACATCGACCCTCCCGCCATGCGGCAGGCAATTGCCTGGGAGTTTGTTGCCAGGGGCATACGGGAGTTGGAGGTGGGTTGTATTGTCAGGTTTGAACACTGATAATATTCACATACCAAGATTGTGGGTACCTTCAGCGAAAAATCATTGTCTGCACACTGTTGCCATGTCTTTCGCCGTTCCCCAATGTTTGCAGCAAAAAGCAGCTGAGCAGCGACTGCTGACAGCACATGGTGCTTCGCAAGTACGTGATGTGCACGTGCAGCTACATGTGCTTGACCGCCGGGCCCAGCTAGCGTTTCTGCCCTGCTTCCACCTGGAATATGAGCATGGCGAAAGCTTCAATGCTCATGGTGAACGTGTGCCAGCGCGATATGAGGCCATCATCAGCGGCGCAGGCAAGTCAGGGGTTGTCCGCAGTGGGCAGAAGGCTGGCAGGCTAGCTAACATGTTCTCACACACGGGCACATAAGGTAGTGCTCAAATCGATTCAGCTTGGTGGAACCCAGCAGGCAGGGTTGGTATGTCGTCGTCTCTACGTGTGACGTAAGGTTAATCGCTGATTTTACGCTTAGGGTTGTGCCTGCACACGCTATATGTTGACCAACACGCTGTCAACTTTCTAGATGTCAATGCCCAGTTTTTTCCAATACGCTTCCACGGCTACCTCCACCTTCAAACCACCTACTTCATCAAGCACCCATCCCACTTCACCCACACAAACACGTACCAACCCACCACCATACTCGCTAGTTCCACCTACACGCAAACTGGCACGCACACATGCACCCTTAAGTGTTTTATCAATGGCCGATGTAGGTTTGTTGTTTGCCGCTAATCTGTGCCATGCTGCAGCCGAAGGTAGGGTGGCAGGCACGCGGCACTTCAGCCCTCAGCGTGCAAGTGGCGGCTTTGCGCTTGCTGCCTTGGGCATCACTGCAGCCGCGGCGCCATTGCTGGGCATGGATCCTTGGTCGCTACTCAATATCGAGACCGGGTTTGCCCTTTTCACAGTATCTTCCCTAGCAGGCAAGGCCCAAACCTTTTTTTCCCGTTTCCGGCATAGAGAATCATCATGTCTGGCAGGGTGGTTCACACATTGAACGTGCGTGCGGCAACCTTTCTGCAGGCCTCGGCGCCCGCATGCTGCCTGTTTGGCTGCATCAAATAGCTGAAGAAGAGCGGTTGCGTGCCTCAGATGCCGAGTTTGAGCGCGTGGTCAGCATGGGAGTTAGCCCTTTAGAACCTGGTACAGAAGAGCAAGAGGTGTGTTCCTTTGCTTGGCCTCGCTCTGAATGTGCTTTCACAGTTGGTGCTTTCACAGTTGGTGCTTTCACAGTTGGTGAAAGCGCAAACTGTCATTGCTGGTGCGAACTTTCTGTGCACGCGACTCTGTCAGTATCGTTGCATCAGCCGATAAGCGACATGATGTAACATTCACGGCAGACCGAGGCGGGAAGGTGTTGAACTTGGAGTGCTGCAACCAACCTCCCAAATGCTTGGGTGCAGTATTTGAGGAGCGCAGCAGAATGGCGTCGGTGGGAGGCTGTTGCGGGTGAGCCCTGGCGGGAACACAAGCGGCAGCGTTGGGCTGAGGAGCTCTTCGAAGCACACAATAGACGGCGGTTGGAGCGGGAACAGCTCAGGTGGGAACCCTTTGATAGCAAGCCTGCTTCAACAGGTGCCGCAAGGGTGCATTCGTTCCAGACGGATGCTGTATCCAAATCTGTTGGGCGTAAGGCGGATAAGCTGTAGCCTTTGACTAGCAGCCGAATAGTGCATCCATTGCTTGCAGGGAGAGGCTGAACGCCGACCGTGCGCGTCAAGAAGAAGAGGAGCGACGAGAAGAGCGACGGCGGCAGCGTTGGGGTCGCAGCAGCCACCACTTTCACGCTGGGTGAGCGGTTGGGGTTCCCCGTGTCATCCCGTCATGTGCCTTGTCCTGCTTTGTGAAGAGGGGGTTCATTACAAGTGTTGGAAACTGTATTTGAGTGTGTTGAAACAGCACAAATCAAGTTGTTCATTGCGTAGCTGCAGGCAGAAACAGCAGCAAGCGTTTGCCGGGGGCGTACGTGGCGGTGGCCGCACTGACTGGCTTGGATACTACCACGTACTTGGCTTGGACACGGCGCAGGCAAGGGGCCATGTGACGCAGGAGGACATCAAACGTGCATTCCGCAGAGCAGCCCTGCGTTGGCACCCTGACAAGCAGGACGTTGCTGACGAGCACGGCAAGCGGCAAGCTCGGGAAAAGTTCCAGGCCATACGAACAGCATACGATGTGCTGCGAGATCCGGACCGCCGCCGTGCATATGACAGAGGCGAACAGGTAGATATGTGACAAGACAAGGCCAACAGGAAGGCATGTGAAGAACTGATTGTGACTGACCCTTTACTTTGAATTCTGTTACATGTACTTACACCAGTCTGGTACCCTGTGCTTACAAAGTTAGAAAGGAACTTCATGGTTGCGGCGTATGTGTACATGTAAAGCCCAGCCCAGCTGTGGCATTTGCAACTGCAACAACGATTGCAAATGTGCAACATAGCAAACCAACTTTATTTCATACAGAAGCAAGGAAAAGGTTCATACAAGAGCAGGAAAAAGGGCGAAGTACAGGTTACTTGATTTGTACAGGTTGGTATGAGCGGGTAATGCACAAATATGCTAGACAAGGCTTGCACTCAGCTGCCCACAGAGGGGAGCGGAGCGCCGAGGTATGTGCGTGTCCGCGAGGTGAGCCAGGCATGCAGAGCTGCTATTGGACGGCCAGGCCCCGAGCGTGCTGGGCTTGTGCCGGCACTGGCGCTGACAGCGTCAGCAAAGTTGGCCTGCTCCCAGTGCTCCACGTCCTCCAACTGCACAGCACGGACCGTGCCATTGGTGATACAACATCGGTGAGCAGCATATACACCTGCTGGGTCAATACACGCTTCAAGGTGGTCAAATACCAGTTGCAGCAGCAACCAACCACAACCACGTATAAAACTGGATGTGCAGCGCTGCCACTGACCTCCCAAGGACGAGGCGGCATGATGCCATATGCTGGTCTTGATAGATGCTCCCAGCCCTCCTCAGCAGCATCATCAGCAGAAACCTTTTCTGCAGCAGGAATTTGCACAAACAGATTGACGGTGAATAGCTTCCAAACCCAGCAAACGTTCCTGAATTTAGCTGACTCAACAGTAGATGGTCCGTCCGTTGTGAGCAGCATCCTGGTAGCAAGGGACCTGTTCCACACGTCAGTGTTCCTCACAGACTACCTTGTTCTCACCGTGTAACACCACACTTTGGCTTGCAAAGTCGCTGCCCTCGTGTACACCACGTCCCAGCACAACGCTGGCAGCAAGGGGGTATGCCCCTGGCACCGCGACACGACCGCTGCTCAGCCGTGGCTGCACTGCCAGCAGCTTACAGAGCTTGGCCAGCCAGGTGAAGGGCGAATGGTCTTCTGGCACCCTGAGCGCCGCATCTGGCCCCAATCGTGCATACACCAACATGCCTGCTGAGCGCTGCAGCGCGTGGAGGGCAGCCTGCATCTGCTGCTCCAACCGCCGCTGCTGCTGTGCAGCTGTGGCCAAGCTATGGCCTCCGCCCAAGGCCCCAAGGCCGAGACCGCTAGCGAAACCCTCGCTGGATGGCGGCCAGAATAGCCGCAGTGCATCGTTTGGCGGTGATGCCCGCATGTCGAAGAAGCCGTCTGGGTGCCAGAGGCGGGAGGTGGAGCCCTGAAAGGCGACACGGTGCACCACAGGGAGCTGCAAGAAGCGGGACAGCAAGTCCAGCAGCAGAGCAACGTAGCCCAAAGCGCTGCCCAGCGAGCCAGACAGTTGAGCCAGCTCTGCAACGCTGGTACGGCTGTCGGGCAGCAGCAGCGAACAGACAGCTGCAGCCGCGGTGTCACGCTCCGCTGCCGCTGCAACATTTCCAGCGCTGCCATCGCCGAGTGGGCGGGCACAGGGGGGTGGTGTGGGCCCCATCATCGGCACCAATGTGAGCGGCACTATCTCCATAGCCCTGTATACCGCTCTGCGGGAAAACCACGGAGGCCCATCACATTGGGTTGCAAATGAACGGCAAGGTTGTATGACAAACAGGGAACCATGTCCCTACCTCACTTTCACCTTTGTGTGAGAAAGCTTTCAAGCAAACTGGGTTCAGCCATGTGCAGCAGCATAGCAGCGCAGTATGAACCAGGTGGCATTTGCCTCTGTATCTGGCCTGCAAACGGAGGCATTGCGGGAGGCGCTGCCACCCCCACCCACTTTGTGCGCTCCAGCTCCAGCGCTCCAAGGTTGCGAGCGCAGTCCTCTGCCTTTTGGTTGCGGTGTGATGTTGCAAGCGCCTGTGTTTGCCGGCTTAGCGCAACCAGGTCCACCTCCGCTTCCCGCAAGCGCTGCTTCCGGTGCTGCAGCTCCTCGCGGCCTGTTTGTACGCGCTGGCGCACCGCCTGCAGCTGGCGGGTGACCTCAACAGCTCGCTGCCGCATTGCCCGCAGTTCTTCAGCAAGGCGCAGCAGTTGCAGTTGTTGCTGCTGGTTCTCAATCTGCAGATTTTATGGGTGTTGGATTCACAGGTTAGAGTGACCAGGGTCTGAAAGGCACGCTATGAAAGAACTCCAACAAACAACTGACCCGACAACTCCCAGCGGCGAGGCGCCGGCGCACACCTTGTCGGCTAACACCGCCGTCAGCTGCTGCTTTGCCGCATCTCGCTGCTCTACCAGGCTACGTTTGTCTGCCTGCCGACCCGCGCAGGAACCATGGAAACATTGCGGACACAGAAGGGGTCTCCGGACCCCCTCACATACAGTACACGACATGATGCTTGATGGCCAAGTTTGATAATCAAGACACAGCGGGGGGGGGGGGCGGCAGCGTCACGCAGGCCGCGGAGGTAAAGAAGGCAAAGGACAGGAAGGAACTGAACCCTCCCCCCCACGCGCCACTGAGTCGATTTCTCCAATCGGGTCATACCTAAGCGCCGCTGTGAAGGGCTTGGGCCCAACCCTCTGTCCATTGCTTGATCAAAGTGTCGTTCAGCGTTGCCAACGCTCAACGGAACCCATTGAGCACATAGACTATAATTGCAAGGTGATCGATCGCAGCGGGACTACTGGATCACGGCCCTGGTGCACAGCTCGTCCCATGCCCGTCCAGCGCCAGCGGCAGTGGCAGCGCGGTGGAAGGGCTGCCAAGTGGTGCCGTTCATTTGCACTGGTTCGCATGGTACCACTGCTGGGTTGCCTATGTTCGCTGTTGACTTTGCAGAAATCTCACCAATACCTTATCCCGCGTCAGTGCAAACAAGCCTCAACATGGCAGCGATGGTGGATGAGACGGTGCTCGACATGGTGCGGCAGCACATGAAGGAGGTCAAGGTGCCAGGACACTATGATCCCGTGTATAAAGACGAGTGTATGTTCTGCTTCGCAACCAACGAGTCACCTGGTGGTCTATATATCAACCTCAGCACCCACCAAGCGTTTGCTGAGGAGCATGTGGACCTGGACCAGCAGCGCACGGGTGCTGTGCTCTACCTACACCAGCAGGCGCACAGGGTGAGCTAGCTTTTACCTTAAGGCAACGGCACAATTGCTGCTGGACTGGCTGCGTTGGTTGGTTTGACCAGCATTGGGCTGGCAGTACTAGCACCCTGGGAAGTTGTTGGCCTATGTACCTCCCGTGCGGCACTTTATCACGAAAAGCGAACCTTTTCGCAACAGCCTAACTCCATCAGCCTCATTGCTCGCCATGGCACTTTTTGCGGCAAGTCGTGCCACCTGCCTACCTTGTTGCACCTTCAGGTTCCGCTCAGTGAGGAGGAGCGCAGGGAGAGGGATAGCAAGAAGCCGGACAAGGTCGCCTTAGGGGTGGAGGGCGGATTCCAGCTGGACCAGAAGGACTACCGCCTGGAGCTGGAAGAGGTGGCTTCTTCTTTCAATTGCAGCTATTGCCGCACAAGGCAATGCCTGTAGGCTGTCAATATCATGCCTGGTGTGCTATGTACTAGTTTGTACACACCCTGGCTGTCACGTTGCAATGTGTTCCCATGACCTCTGCCGCGCCATTGATTCCTCTGTATCATTTCCCTCTCATTGACACAGGCACTTGTGCTGATGCCCGCAAGGCTGCGCATCCCTCTGCCGTGCCCAGATTTGCCAGAGCTGGTACTGTCGTGCATTGCAGCGGTGAAGAAGCACGATAGCGCCAGCCACCAGGTAAGCCAGCGCCATCTGCCGTGGTTGTTTCAGTTAGGTGCTGGGCCTCAAGCAATATCAATTGTCCTGCACTTTTGCGTGCATATTGCCCTTGCAAAGTTTCCAGTCTGTGACAATAATCGGCGGCTATTTCCCTGTTGTTGTTGATGTGCAGGAGAAGGTGACAGCATGGCAGGAAGAGCGGAAAGTTAGCAAGTATGCCGAGAGTTTGGAGCAGCTGCCAGCGACACGCAAGATTCCAATGAACCCAAAGGAGGTTAGTGGGCTCCGCAGGTCCCAAATCAATCAAATACTACTGAGGGTAGATATCGACAACAGCTCGTATCTGCAACTAACACTGGAGTGAAAACAGTTGTGGTCGGCATCGCTTGTCTTGCAGTGGAAGTGCGATGAGACGGGGGTGACAGAGAACCTCTGGCTCAACCTGTCAACCGGCTTCATTGGCTCCGGGCGCCAGGTGGGCTGACTAGCATTACATCACCTTCTGGTTCACATCCGTCCTTCAACCCTTATGACTCCTGGTTGCAATATTTGGTGGTTTCCATCACTCATCAAACTTCAATCTTAAGCAATCGTGCATGTATTAAACTCCTTTGCAGCAATTTGGCATGGAGGGCAGCGGGTCTGCACTGAGGCACTACGAGGCCACGGGCCGCAAGTACCCATTGGTGGTAAAGCTGGGAACCATCACGCCCCATGGTGCCGATGTGTACAGCTATGCGCCCGATGAGGACGACATGGTGCTAGATCCGCACCTGGCACGCCACCTGGCCCACTGGGGAATCAACATGATGCAGGTGTGGGGAGGCAGATGCTTTGGGAAAGTGTGGCATGCATCAAGGCCAGAGTCACAGGAGAAGAAAGCTTAAAGCACCCTTGTCTCATTTCACAGAAACATAGCAGTTGACAGCCGTTGTTGGGGCTTCATATTGCTGACAATGTCTGCTTCTGCACATGCGCTTAACAGAGGTTCTGCAAGCAAGCAATTCACATCGTGTCAGTTGATGCTGGTGCTATTGTTATGTAGATGGAGAAAACAGAAAAGTCCATGGCTGAGCTGGAGATTGACCAGAACCTGGCGGTGGAGTTTGACAAGATCACTGAGGCGGGCGCTGAGCTGACGCGGTTGTCAGGGCCAGGGTGAGCTATTGCAAGCTGGGTGATCCAGGGCACGGTTCTGTGTATGAGTGAGCCATTTGTTCATAAGTGAGTGACGCTGCTAAGGCGTGTTTTGTGCATCACACTGGACTTGCTGGGTAACCCTTCCCGGCATGCACAAAGCAAAAACAGATACACTGTTTAATTCAATCAAGTCTTGTCTGTTGTTTTATCTGCCGCAGTTATGTCGGCTTGAAGAATCTGGGCAACAGCTGCTACATGAACAGCGTTCTACAAGTGTTGTGGGCTTTGCCTGAACTGTGTCAGCGGTATGTAACTGCTGCAACAGAGATTTTCAGGACTGCACCTCGGGACGTCGCCTCCGACTTTGCCGCACAGTTTAGCAAGGTGCTTTCGCGGCAAGCTGAACATCATGTGATTGAACTATAAGATTTGGAGCTGCAGAAATTGCCTCCAACATGGGCGAGGAAACCCTAATCAATCGATGCTAGGCAATTGCCCCACCTGCATGCCCTCAGTGGTCGCTGCCGCTTGTTTTGTTTGCAGGTTGGTGTGGCATTGCTGACTGGTCAGACTGGCGCGCCACAAATGCCCCAGCCTATGAACTATGAGGCAGAGACAGTGACTACGGAGGGCGGCCTGGAGGCTGTGGTTCAGGTGATTGGAGTTACTCTGGTGCACTTCTGTAAAAGGGTAACGTCATGTGCATCTCAGCAGCCTATCAGTGTGGAACCAGCTGATGTTAGATGTATGGGTACAAGTGGGAGGGACCAGTCGGCAACTTGTTAATGCCCTTGTGTGCACCCTGTGTTTCTTTTCAGGATAAGGAGGATAGTGGTAGCAGCGTGCGGCCGCAAGCCTTCAAAAGTTTGGTTGGCAGGGGCCACCCTGAGTTCAGCTCAAGCAGGCAGCAGGTGGGTGGCTCTAGGAGGCCTATGGTTTTTTTGCACGACCTCTGCGCTTGGCGCTGCCTGATTCTCACCCAGCCCTGAGGTCTGCTGCTCGTTTGCTCCTTGTTCGCATATTGATATTAATAATGGCATCAACGGGCTCCTACATTTGTATGCCACCACCGCCGCGTGTTGCAGGATGCCCAGGAATATTTTGGCCACCTACTCGAGGTCATGAGCCGTGCAGAGTATGCTGCCGGCGCCCGCTTGCCAGGCGCCTCTGCCGAGCCAACTGCGCGGCTCTTCAAGTTTGGCACTGAGGACCGAATCCAGTGTAGCGAGACTGGCAGGGTGCGGATTTTGCTTGCGTTTGCAAGCCCGATTTGTAACTGGGGCTGCAGTTGAAGCGAGGTTTACTTGAGCCTGATTAGGGGTGTATGCAAACTCCAAACCGGATTTCTGCAGTCACTTGCTCCCCATTTGTTTGGTGGCTAGTCATCCATATTGTGTGTGTTTGGTGTGTTGGAGGTTGGGCACAAGGTGTAAGTTTACGTCCTGACACATGATGCCCTTCACGACATGTTTCGCTGCATGTCCTCTTCCATGAATTTGTGACATCTGCCAGTTGGTATACTTGCTATTTATGTTTGATACGAATCGCTCTGTTTCTGTGGTGAGTTTGCCGCAGGTGGCATTCGTGCATGGCGATTCCACATGCCTTGCATTGCACATCCCGCTGGAGGCAGCAGAGAATCGCGGCGAGTTGGAACAGTATCAGGAGCGGCAACAAAAGCGGCAGAAGCTCAAGGAGGAGGGGGTGGATACCGCGGCAGCAGATGCGATGCCCAAGGTGCGGGAATCAGCGATACAATACTCAGACAAGCAGTGATTCCACCGCCCCCGCCTGCTGCTTTATGTTATTGCAAGTTGACTGCTGCGGGAGTGCTATGGCGCATCAGTCACCAGCACTAACGGGGTTTGAACCCTGCACTTGCAGGATGAGGAACGGGTCATACCACGGGTGCCCTTCCGCGCCTGCCTGGAAGCCTGGGCTGCAGACCAGCTGGTGGATGACTACTCCTCCGCAGCAGCTGGCAAGAAGACACAGGTCAGCTGCCTACTCCGACAAAAAATTGTACCATTATAACGACAGCAACTTTGCTTTGCAGTTGGCAAGCACAACCCACCTGCAGTGGTGCACCTGTTCATTGAAGCAACAGACGAAGCGCCCCGAGTCCCCGCCCCTCTGCTTTCCTACTCCCTGCAGGCCGCCAAGCGCACTCGCTTCTCCTCCTTCCCGCCCTACCTGCTCGTCCAGATGCAGCGCTACTACACCACAGAAGCCTGGGAGGCCAAGAAGAGGGAGGTGGAGGTGCCTGTGCCTGAAGAGCTGGATTTGGAGCCGCTCCGTGCACAGGGGCTGCAGGTGCGGCTCTTGGTTGCTGACTGCTGCTGCTGCTGGCCGTCGCCTTTCCCGTCTTGAAAACGGACGAGCAGAGAGTGGCAGGCTTGGGCAGGATGTTGCCGGCTTGCTTGCCAGCATGCTCCAATACTGCGGTCATGTAAGGGGTCTTGCATGCCAGTCATTCCACAAGTTTGCTTTCACTGCCATGCAGCCAGGCGAGCAGCTGCAGCCTGAGGCACCCGCAGCGGCACCAGTTGCAGCGGGCGTCGCTCCTCCGGCTGTGGCTGCAGCAGCCCCCCAGCCAGATGACACCATCGTGGCCCAGCTGGTGTCCATGGGCTTCTCAGAGAATGGCAGCAAGCGAGCGGCACTGGCGGTGGGCAACAGCAGCGCGGAGGCGGCCACCAACTGGGTGTTTGAGCACATGGAGGATCCAGACTTCAACGACCCACTGCCGGCACCCGGCAGCGGTGGTGGCGCCGCAGGTTTGTACTGGCATGTATGCATACCCTAAGGTGTCATATGTTTTTGCTGGACAGTCAGCAGTTGGGTGGTATCCTGTGGGTTGGGTTATTAGAGGTATGGTGTTGTGCCAGGCACAGTGTGCATGGCAAAAAGGACAGTTGATGTGTCAATGTCGAAAAAACGTGTCTGTTTGTGGCCATACAACCAGTATGCTGTATGTTGTTGTCACCTGTGCATGCGACATCTCATCGTCAAATCCCTCATGTGGCACTGCAATATGTTCTGCAGCCAATGGTGGCGGCACCGTGGAGCCTAACGCCGAGAGTCTGTCAATGCTGCAAGCCATGGGTTTCAACGACCGTCAGGCGCGCGGCGCGCTGGCGGCCTGCCAGGGCAACGTGGAGCGCGCCGCCGACTGGCTGTTCAGTCACATGGATGATCTGGAGCAGGCGGTGGAGGCAGCACTGGCCAGCAGCAGTGGTGCAGGTGCCATCACACCATTGACAACCTATTTGAGCGCTGGCCCTGTATTCGTTGATGTCGTCGCTAGGTTCATAGAAAGCCTTAATGGTCATGTGGTACGCTGCGCCTCATCCCGGCTGTTTTGCACCTGCACTGTCCGACTCCTGCAGGTGGCGGTGCAGCAGTAGCCCCGCCTGCCGGCGGCGTAGCAGCGGCGCCTCTGCTGGATGGACCCGGGAAGTATGAGCTGGTGGGGATCATCAGCCACATGGGCTCCAACACCGCCTGTGGCCACTATGTGTGCCATGTGAAGAAGGAGGGGGCTTGGGCCATCTTCAACGACGAGAAGGTGGCCGCCAGCAAGCAGCCACCTTTTGATCTGGGCTACCTCTACCTCTACCGCCGCCGCCAGTGATGGGGGTAATGCAAGAGGTGGCCTAGACAACGCGCTTCCAGGGGTGGTTGTCTGGATTGTTTGCTCAGAGCCTGTTTCAAACCAAGGCTGCGAGTAATGGCACGATGCACTGCTTCCTAGACTGCCACATGTTTGGTTAGCCACGTATGCAATGATGAACAGGATCAAAAGATGTACAAGCAGCCTGATTCACCCATATCGCATGGGAGGCTCAAATCAAGTGACAAAGCATGCATGAGCAATATTGGACAGAATGCGTTGGTTGCCCATGTTGGCAGTATTATGGCTCACTTGAATATACATGCGAAAACAAAACAGACAAATTTCAAATTCGAGCTGCTTTATTGCACCCTGGTTGAGAATAGCTGTGTCGCAGCGCCACACTCTTCAAGCATGACAGTTTGCAACATCAAAAGCGGCGGGGCACGCGCTTGACAACCTGAGAAGAGCAATGCACAGCGCCATACATGGATGTAATGGGAGAGTAGTCGATGCACTGCACGTCGCCAAAAAAGTGAGGTGACTGCACAATCTGGCGCGCTGTTTCCATGTGCACGCTGATGATACACTCGTTGCCGAGGTTGAGGATGTTGCAGCCGTACTCCTACACAGTCGAAATTGTCAAGAATAATCGTGAGTGGGAGGGTAGCACAAGGTAATAACGTGAGTGAGTAAGATGCTGAGAAGGGGGTGATAATGGCCGCAGAACAAGCACCACATGACCCCGAGATGCAGCACTTGTGCCCCCCAAAGTCAAGTTCGCGAGTCAGGCGGCAACGGCAACAATGATGACCGCCGGCCATTCCGCGTGCTCCTCGTGCCCCGCAAATCAACCACCCACCCACCAGCTGGTGCTCCGCCTTGATGGGGATGATGTGGTAGCCGTTGTCCCGCATGTACTGGCTGAACTCCACGCCCTTGCGGCTCAGTGCATATTTGCCATCGCTGCTTTTTGTATATTCATCCACCAGGCGCCGTGTGGGGCTGTTCTCCCCCATCATCTCCTCCAACATGATACACGCTGTGTCGGTCAGGATGCTGAACACACAGTCCAAGTGCATGCGATCCTGCAATGCAGGGTGTCAACAGGTACATGTACACTCGAGAGCGAGTTGAGAACAGAGTATAGCAGGCTGGCTGCAAGGCAAGGATGTCTTTGTGATTGGCATTAATTTCTGTGAGTGCATATAAACTGCATGCTTAGGTGGGCCACTCAAGCATGCCAAAGCGCTGGCTTTGTGCATAAGGTGGCCGACTCTGGCATTCCGGCAATTAAACGTGCTGTTTCTGTGCCGCATTTCCACAAATCACTGTCCGCTAACGTCACCTGGTGCTGCTCATAATCATCGCGCACCACTGCAAAGCGCCGTGTGCCCAGCAGGTCCTGGTCCATCAGCTGCTGACACGCCGCAAAGTTGGAGCGAAGCCCAATGCCTAGCAGGGCCAGATCGCGTCCAGCAGGGAAGAAGTCACCTGCAAACAAAGAAGGATAACAGCATGGCATGCAAGTTTCAGATGTTTAGATGCTGACTGTAGGAGCTATCAAGGGTGCTCCCATTCGTGAAGCAAGTCCTTCAAGCCAGCTGCCACCGACTCTGCCAATTCTGACCTCCTTCCAAGAAGCCTGGCTCTGCTATCTCGCCAATCACCGGCAGGCCTGTAAATCAACATAGGAGAAGCTGCATGATAAAGTTGCAATTCATACATTGCTGTGCTAGATACTCCCAAGGCGAATAATACATAGCCGTGAAGTCAGTCCGCTCTTCTGCAACAAAGGCTGCATGCAAGTTCTAACTCTTGTGGGCTGAAGTTCAAATGGAATCATATCTGGCTCGCATAGAAGCCAACAGTAATAAACAACGTGGTGCAAACAACTGGACTAAGAAGGAGAGGGCTCACCCAGCTTTTGTAGGCAAAACTTCATGAGCGACACCTCCAGGTTGCGCTGTGGCGAGCGCAGGCGGCCCATTACGATGCCACGGCACGTTGTGATCTGCTGGTCCCGCGTGTACACCAAGTTGCTTAACGGCTCAAAGCTGTAAGTAGCGTTAAGGCCTGCAGGTGAGTGGTGCAGCAGGCGGTGGGCGGGTGTGCCCTGAGAAACAAGACCAAGCCACTGTGTTTGAAATAGAACAAGGTGGACGGCTGATCAAGAATGGGCTTGCTGCCTGTGCTCCACGTCTGTACTGTAAAAGCAAGCCCACGGCCTCAGGTTTTCCCACCTGTGTCCCTATAGGAGGGTGCCACATGGACAGTCGGGTTGATGAGAATGGTGTCGATGAGCTGCGGTACCGACATGTGCTGCAGGACGGTGCGCTTGTAGTCATCACTCAGGTAATGACGGTCCTTCTCCTCCAAATCGTCCAGACTGTTACCCTCAGCCAGTTTGTAAGTCAGAGCCTGCATGCAAGCGGTTCCTGTTTGAACGAGTGTGTGTGACAAGGAATAGGCATCTTTGACGCTCACTAGTGAAAAGAAGGAAAAGCAGGCCACTCTTGCCTCTTTCTGTTGCCATGCGATGCCCCCAACGATGCTTTAACTGCAAGTCAATTCAGCCTGCCTGTATTTCTCCACACGCGTCGACAGGCCATCCACCCAACCCACCTCCATGGCAAACTCCTCCAGTTCCACGCGAGCCCCCACGTGATTCGCGGTGCCAAAGGCTAGAATCTCCCTTACTGTCAGCACCCGCACCCCTTTGTCCCGCATCACACGCCTGAACTCGGCATGCGCCTGCGGCAGCACTAGTGCAGCGTGGGACCGATCGCACTGCTAAGGTGTGTGGGTTCTGGTGGGTGGTGAAGGAGTTGTAGCCACAGATCACATGCGGAATGTAGGTGCCATGCATGCTGCTGCGTGTGTCAGCTTAAAAGAAGCAGTGCTTGCCTGCTTGGCGGCATCCAGATTGACGGGCTTCTCAAAGAGCGAGGCACGCGGGTGAAGGCCTCCCATTTGCAGCGACATCCCCTCCGGCTCGCACACGATCACTATAGCGGCCCTGTCGTTTTCATGCTCCTGGATCAAGAATGCAAGTATTTCCTTAGATCGACCATAAAATACTCGGTGGGGTGTGGGATCGAGGAGCATGGCAGGAGTTGTCACTAAAGCCGCTTTGACCCTAGAAATGCCCGCATATGTACACCACACCTGAACAGCGCCAAGCACCCCCGACTTCTCTTGCAACAACTCTGCCGCTGTGGAGCGACGGCTTGCTGGCTTTTTTGTGATGCCATCCAGCTTATTCAAAGGCTGCGTGGGTGGCGGTGCCACGGCACATAAATCCTGCAAACCAAGAAGTGGTGGTTGGGAGTTGTCACCGACCTTCTGCACATGGTTGTCGGCTGGGAAGCGCAGCACAACAAATGCCAGTGGGCATGCAGGCGCACCTTGAAAGACTGCGAAAGGCTCATCGTGACAGGTGTTGCTATACCGCGCAAGTGCCTGCAGGAAAGATCAGCAACAGGGTGCTGGCCTGGGCGGCGGAGTTGGCGTGGGCAGGTGCAGCGCTGGCTATAGGCCTGACATGGAACTTTGGCTGACCCTTCCGCAAATGCAAAGAACCTTGCCGACGATACTTCGCTTTAAATGCGAGCGACTGTGGCCGTACACCGCACCCCCTTGACACCAAGTGGGCCACAATCACAAGTCCGAAACTGTTGAATCAGCTAGTTTTCATGATTGACCACTGTCAGTACAGAATGCAATGATCTTATGCAGCGATGCTCGTCCGCGGCCTAGCTACCCTAGAGCGCACCTTTGCTGCAGTGGCTCTGAACCACTGTAACACGGCGGGGCAATATCCCTAGGAACTAGTGGGACTCACGTCAACTTGGCAGGCAAGTGAGCCCAACTGACTTGGTGCCAGCAGTACACTGCTTGTTTTGGCGCAGTACTTTGAGGAACCATGTAAGAAACAACTCTTTGATTGGGTTCCAGCCTGCTGTCTGCATAAGACAAAGTGGTGTTACAATCGGTAGGGAAACATCTATGTAATGTCTCGGTGTTACGATCGGTAGGGAAACCTCTATGTAATGTCTTCCTGCTCCCCCCCTGCAGCCACAATGTCGGCCAGCAGCGCCTCACAGTCCACTCCATAGGCCTCCAGCCGTTCCCGCAGACGCGCCACCTGCATCAAGAAGCACACAGAAGCAGCACACTGTAATTAAACCAGGCCATTACGGTTCTGCTGACATAGCACAATGAGACACAGCAGCATGGCTCATGTGTAATACATGCCTCCAACCCACCTTGGCTTCCTCCTGCCCCAGGCAGACCAGCAAATCAGCCATAGCATCATCAGCCTCCTGCTGTGACTCTTGGCGTACCGCCTCCAGGCGCTGCTGCAGCTCCGCTTCGCCCACGCCACCTTGTGCCACCGTCTGCGCACCGTCCTGCTGCTGCCGCTGCTGGGAGGCTGCCAAATCGCGCTGCAGCTGCTCTACCTGTTGCTGCAACCTACCCGCATGAGCATCAAGGGTGCTGTAAGCCGCCGAAAGGTCCTCTAGATCTGCTTCAAGTTTGCGAGCAGCAGCCTGGCTAGCCGCTGCGTCCCCATGCGCACGTTCAGCGTCTGCCTGCACGTGTGCCAGATGCTGCTGCACCACAGTAAGCTGTTGCCGAAGAGCGTCAGCTTGAGCTTCTGCAGCTGCCTGAGCATCCACTGCCGCCTGAGGGGTGGGGCCATGGTTGGTATTGCTAGTCTGGCGCAGCCTTTCCGTCAGAGAGACAAGCTCTGCTCGCAGCTGCTGGTTTTCTCTGCAAGAAGCAGGCATACAAATTGAGTGCAGGCAACCATCACTACGACACCAGTCTGTGTGTGCTAATATGGATTAAGGGACAAGTCAAAAAGCGAATGGCCAACCTGCAATGATGACATTCGATTTGTGCTTACCTCAGCAGCGCCTCAGCAGTACCAGCCGCCTCTTGCAACTGCGTGGTCCCGTCCGCCATACCAGAATGCGGCGTTGTCACAGCCATGTGGTTGTTGGGCATGGCTGCAGGCGTGCTGGCATTTGCAAGCGGAAGGGACACGGGCTGGTAAGTTCTTGGCCCTGCTGTGCTAGTCGGAGGGTTAGCACCAGTGGGCTGCCACACTCCACGTGGGGACGTTGAAGCGCCGTTGTCCTTGGATTGCAGCCATGCAGCTGTGCTGCCATTGGTAGGAGCAGCTGCAATGTGTGGCATCAAGCTCGACCTTGCCGCAGCATTTGAAGCTGGCTTGGGCAGCATAGACTGAGGCTGCATCGCAGATGACGGCGGCGCTGCACTGGCCGACCCGGTCACCCGCTGTCGCACCTCTGCTGCTATAGCAGTTAGGAAAGCAGCAAAGGATGGACTGATGCTAGGCCCCTCATTGAATATGGTGCCGCTGCTGCTGCCTTCTGGGTTGGCAACATGTTGCTGTAGTCCATCCAGAACGTTCAAGAACTGCTGCTGCCCTATTTGTTTGTCAATTGCCCCATGCAGCTGCTGCTGGGTGGGTGTGCCAGCTGCATCCTCGGTGTACGAGGCACACAGCCCCAGCAGCAGAGCCAACATGCCGCATGTCAGTGGGTTGCTGCTGCTGGCACAACCGCTGCAAGCATTGCTGCCGCGAATAGAGTCAACCAGGAAGGGCTGGGACTGCGCCACTGCCCGGAGGAAAGCAGTGACAGCTGGCGGACAAGCGTGCAGCCACAGCAGCAGCAGGCGCAGCGTGCCAGCTGCCGCCCGCATGCTGGCAGGCTGTCTGCCATGTTGGGTTAGAAGCAATCCCAAGTGAGAGGCAAGCACAGTCATCAGACTGCTGGCACTGCTGCCACCAGGGGTGGCGGGCCGCTGCTGCTGGGACGCCTGAATCTGCACTTGCAGCGTCAGCAGGTGCGGTCGGATGCCCGGGTTCCCGCTGACAAGATGCGACAGGGCTGCCGCGGCCCTGCTGCTGACAGCAAGCTCTGAAAAGCTGCCATGCCGGCCCAAGCTTGACAGCAAAACCCCACCAAAGCTGCTGGGCGCTGCTGCCGCACCGTGCATCAACGAGCCGGCCAACACCGACTGCCCAGCCGCATTGCCGCAGCAGTAAGCCTCCAGCAGGCGATCAGCAGCCACCTGCTCGGCTGCCGTGGGAGCCGCAACTGCAGCTTGCAACACTGCCTGTAGCAGTGGCACCGGCTCGCCAGTGACTGACTTCATTGACAATGCTGCCAGCTGATCCTGCAATAGCAGGCTGCCGGTAATGAGTGCTCCCAAGCATAGCAGGGCCTGCAATGAATGGGCAAGTGACAAATGTATGGTAGATTTCCAAATTGCGCATAGGAAAACAGGCGGTCATATCGCTCCATATGCTTCCTTGTTCCCTAGAAGGAATGTAGCACAGGTTGGATTCACAAACTTGACGGTACCATCAAGGACTCACCTGGGCACGCACAGCGTCGTCAGGTAAGCCACCCCCTTGCAACGCCAGCCCCACCAGGACATCCAGCACGCCCCGCTGCTGCAGCGCCTGCCGATTTTCTGCCTGGCTGCTACATATGGGCGTTGCAGGGTCGGCTGCGGGCGGTGGCAATAAAGCCAGCACCACTTCCAAGGCCGCCACCAGGTTGGCCGCCTTCTGAGGCGAGATCTCTGCGTGGCCAACCTCAGCTGGATTGCTGCCTTCTGTTACTCGCAGTATTGCTGGCAGTTGAGCTAGAAAGCCTGTTTCGCGGAACATGAGCTGGTTTGATGGACTGCCACGCAGCAGCGCAGCAAGCAGCTGAAAGCTGTCCTGCACCACAATATCGCCATCCAGCATGCCCTCCTCCCTGCAAAGCAGGCGGATATGTGGAGGGGTGGTTGGTAATCTAAACCTGGACTAGTGTGTCAGAAGCAACCAGCAAGCGGGCGAGTTAACAACCATCAGGGCAGGTTTACACTTGATGTTACAGCAAAAACCTGCAGTGCCATGCACCCCGACGCAAACCAAGGTATCCACGAGTGCAACTTACTTTATGATGCCAAACAGGCGGTCAAACGCGCCCTCAAAAGCCGCAATCTTTTGCAGGTCGCTGCTACCCTCAGCCAGCTGTGTTAGCAGCAACAGCGCCTCGTTGCGCAGCACCTCCTGCTCCCCCAGCAGATCCATGATACGCGTCATGCCCAGCGGCGCGCCCAGGATGGCCTGCAGGCAGTTCGCAGGCGATGAGTCAAGGGGGTGCAGTGCGGTGGGTAGATGGTTGGGGTAGGGGTGCAGGGTAAGGTAATGTTACATTCACAAATTTACATACACGAGGTTTGGTGCAACCTCTAATGTCAAGCTCAGTTCATCGCAACGCATGCGCCTGGACATCTATCACACCTCTTGCAGTTGGCGTGGCGCCGCTGCCGCCAGCCCTTTGAGCACTTGCAGAGCGTGGTACCGCGCGTAAAAGTCGCTGGCGCCTGTTGAACCTTGCTCTAACAAGCTGAGTAGCAGCGGCAAAGCCTCTGGAGTTCTAGCCAGCTGCTGCGCATTAATGGCTACTGCCTGCGCAGTCAAAGGCCCAACGAGCCAACAACAAACCCGCAAAGAATGGGAAGGTCCAAAACTGTGCCCACTTGCCATCCTCCCTCAGGACTATATAGTAACAGACTTGATCAGCATGAGCGCTCGGGGACAGTCCAGCAATGAGAAGAACAGCCCTACAGCCATCTGGGTGCCCATACCTGAGCGGCACCAGTGTCGCTGCTGCCGCCTATTGCCGCCGCCAGGCTCTCCAAAGCCAGCTGCATCATCTCCAAGTCCTCGCGATCCCGCACCACTTGCAGCATAGCGGGAAGTCCCACGGCACCAAAGGCAAGCTGGGCTTGCGAGCTGCCCGCCAGCAAGTCGCGCAGTTGTTGCAGTGCCTGCCTTCTGTCCTCTAGCAAGACAGATTCCAAAACCCTCTGCACCATCTGCTCCACGAATACATCATATTGACCGTCGTCAGGCTCCCCCTGTGCCTGCTGCTGCAGGAAACGACCAAAGGCCAGCATCTCCTCGCCACCTCGCCTGCGCAAGCTCCAACAGAATGCGTGAAACTGCAGGGTGTATTGCTCAGCACCCCAATCAACTCCTGACGCCCCAACTTCCGTTATAACCAAGCACAGCAGGGCCACAGCAGGGCGGCGCTCCCTTTTAGCTAGAAATAGAGGCCTGTGTCCACCAGCAGGATTACAGCCCAACAATAGGGATACAAGCCCTTCAACTGCAATCGGTTGGGTTACGAGGCCATGAACACAAGCGTCAAAAGCATCAAAGGGAGCACGTGTGAGCCTGTAGTCTGCTGCTAAATGGGTGAGGGGTTGTTGCTGGGGATGGAGGGCGGAGCAGAATGATCATAGCCCCCAGGTAGTCGTTAATACAAGCATGCAAACAAAGTGGCGTGACGACAAAGACAACATGTGGAAGAGATTGCCCCCATATGTACAGAGTGGCCATGGCATCAAGCCATTCATTCCAAAAGACCACGGGAAAACTGTTCGCGCCCCCTGCAGGGCATCTTGTGGTTGTACAGACAAAAGCCCAACTCACTGCATCGAGCAGGTGGTCAAAGCTGGGCAGCCAGTTGCGGTCCAGTACGTTGGCCGCATGAAGTACTCCTCTCACAAAGGGTGCTTTGGGCAACAAAGCTAGCGGGTGCCTGTTCAGCTGACTACAATGCGAGGCGCGCCACCGCCACACGGCGTGTCAACACCATGATAGCAACTGCGCAGGCCACCTTTGCAGCAGCGACAGGGACATTGGGGCGATGGTGCTGGCCGTTTACACCCTGAGTAGCATGTGGCGCATCCATGCCCGCCCTGCGAGGCACACAAGCAAACGCAGGAAGGGAAGTCAGCAGAAGGTTCAGTTAGCCATAGTCTCAAGCGCAACACCGTCATGCAGTCTGCACAGCAACAACTCACAGCGTGAGGGAAAGGCTCTCCCCAATGCCGCGCAGCATGTTGCCCAGGTGACAGAAGGCCTGCACAAGAGAGGTAAAACAAGATTGGTTTTGTCCGTCAGCAGTGGCAGTGGCAGTCCAAACCTTAGTTGGTGATGGCAACACAACGTGCCCCCAACTGGCAATGTGCAGTTGATGTGTTGCCATCACTGACGTACCCGCTGCTGCAAACCCACCTCGCCAACATGCGTAGCTGCCACCGCGACTCCACGCTGAATCCCGGCTAGCAGGCTGAGCAATGGATTCCCGCCGTCCTGAGTGTTGCCTGCAGGCATTTGCTCTGACACACGTGCTGGCTCCGTCTCCAGCTCCTCCAGAAGCAGCACCCGGGCGGGGGCAGGCAGGCTTGGGTGAGGGTTGAAGCGGTCCATCAATTCATTAAAGGCGGGATCGGAGGCCAGGTGGTCCCGGATCCGCACCAAAATGTCCTCATTGTTCAGCTGCACATGGAGGCAGAGCCAAAGGAGCAATGCATGTAGACAGGTGCAAGGGGACATCATCTAAGACGCTTGCCCGTCACATTTGTGCGAATTGGCTGATAAACAACAATTGAAGCCTGCATTCATGCACAAGGCATGTGAGCGAAAGCCGTATGCTGTTATCAAACACCAAGGGCAACAGGTACTTACCAGATTGGTGACGGTGGTGGTGAGCAGATCCATTGCGCTGCTGCCGCCTGGGGGCGCTGCCCCCTGGAAGGCAGGCTCAAGGTTGTCGGCAGAAGCCAAGAGGCCATTGACCTCACTGCCATCACTTGCCACACTTTCATCATCTACCTCCTCAATGACTGGGGCCAAGGCAGGGGCCGGGCCTGGAGCAGCGGCGCTGGCCGGAGGCCTGCGCCCAGCCAGCCAAATGGGGGCAACAATGGATAAACACACCAGGGGCTGCGGAAACACGCCGGATCAATGGACACCGAGCACGGCAAGGCATAACAGGGTGTTTTACGCACTCCCAAGAAACATCAGCCATAATGGGAGGGTGGCATGCACACCTGCGGGCCACAATGGTGCCGGTTCCCAGCGCAGACAGGTCAGTCAGCGCCAGGGCCACCTCGTCTCGCACGATTGGGTCCTCAAACCCAATGTGCAGGAAGCCCTCGTGCTGCATACCAGGCATAAATCGGGAGGGGAGCAGTACAGGCGTAAGTTGGTGCTTACGCGGCACAGGCACCCCAGACGGTGGCACACTGGCGGACGGATTAAGCGGCACGCCGTTTCAGCAGCATAATAGCCTCACCTCCTCCACCGACAGGCCGGTGGGCGCTGTAGGGCATGAGGCTCCGGCATTCTGCAAGGAGGACGCAGGTGGCTTATCGGCGGCCCTGATCGCATGGAGCAAGGCGCCTCACGCGCGGGCTGGTTCATGCCTACTAGCAGCAACACCCTTGAGACACGCATACCTGTGCCTGGTGGGGTGGCTGAGGGTGTGCAGCCACTGCCAGTGGGGCGGCCACCGCAAATGGGGCTGAAGTCCGCCCTAGGTTTGCCAGCACCCGCTGCATGATGCCACAAATCGGCTGCTAGCGATACTGCCGCGTGCGAACGCAAATCAGTGTTGAAACCCTGAAGTACAAGTGAGGCTACAGCATTTTCGGAAAAGTTTAAGACATTCACTGAGTGAAGTGCATACGCACAAGCTTCATGGTATTAGCGAACCATAGCGGCGCCAACCACCACCGCTACCACTACTACCGCCGCTTCTGACGCCGCCCGCCACGCCGATTGTGACTTTGCCAATCCTGCGGTTGAAACCACTGACCCTGCCACACAACAACACCTGCTCGGTCTCCCGTCTACTTGCTGTGCAGCTTGTCGATTCCGCATGCGATATGTGCTTGCAAGCAACACAGCTCACAACTCCGGCTTCTTAGCTTCCGGTGCTGCTTGTGCACCTCCCCCTGCTGTCATTATTTGTAGCTGCTGTGTGCCCTGCATGGTTCAACTGCTTCACCCTGTCTGACCTGCATGACCCAAACGTTTCCTGTCTAACATTGCATACGGCCCAACAACAGCAGTCCAATGAGAACTACTAATTTGTGTCCCATTCATACTCATTCTTGGCCTCACTCGAGGAATTTATGTTTTTGTTGTGCATGCATGCGTGCGTGCGTGGTGGTGGTGGTGTGTGTGTGTGTGTGG
>JAAMXP010002397.1:0-16570 GCA_019693395.1 Ettlia oleoabundans | reverse complement strand
ACACAAGAGGAACCCCCCACCCCCCCACCCTCTCCACCCCCTGGGTGTCCCCACGTTGCACCGCAGGGCTGACAACGAGCGTGCTCAGCGCCAGGTGCGAGAAGTGCAGGGTCGTCTGCGGTCAGCCGAGGCTCAGCTGTCGCCGCTGCAGGCGCGGGTTCGTGAGCTAGAGGCGGCTGCTGGTGGTTCGGCTGCTGAGCTGGCTGGAGCTCGCGAGCAGGCTGAGCGTTGGCAGAAGCGTGCGCAGCAGTTGATGCAGAAGTATGAGTCGGTGGACCAGCAGGAGCACCAGCGGGTGCTGGCGGAGCTCAGGGAGGCTCAGGAGCGGGCGCGGGCGGCAGACGCCGCGGCTGCTGCAGCTGCCGCCGAGGTGGCAGCGCTCCGACAGGCGCTGGCCGCTGAGCGTGAAGCTCTGGCAGGCGCCAGGAAGAGGGTGGAGGAGGCGGAGAAGGAGAATGCGGCGGCAGCGGGGCGTGCTGCTGAGGAGGTGGAGAAGGCCAAGGTGAGTGCAAAGGATGATGCGGGTTCAAGCAGGAGGTCGTTGTGTATTGCATCAGCGAGGTGTTACGTGGTCGGTGTGAGGGTGATTATATGGCTCAATCACACCACCATGGGCAGCCGCTGGAGGCCAGGCCGCTCGTACCAGCTCTGGCACACTGCTGGTCATACATGCAACCATACCACACCCCAGGCAGTTGACTGCCTGCCGCTGCCGCTTCTCGCCAATTTGTCGCACTATCCTCGAAACCCACCCTTAGTCCATCAGCGCCACTCCGTTCTCCCTGCCTGCCCTGATTATTCACACACTCGTACCTGCATCCTACCTGCCTGCCTGCCTCTGATTCAGGCTGATGCCGACGTTGCGCGGCGCATGCACAAGAGTCTGACGGAGGCCATCCGCCGCAATTTCAACCCCGAGGGCAAGCCCATCAAGGACTGGCTGCGGTTGCAGATAGACAAGGAGCAGCGCCTGGCTGAGCTGGAGGCAAAGGCAAAGGCAGCAGAGGCGCACCAGGAGGTGAGGCAGCACGAGCGGGGGGGGGGNNGCGGCGGCGGGGGCAGAGTGGTTGGAACACTGCTGTAGGGTGGTGTGGGAGGAGATGTGCGAGGCGGGGCAGGGGATGAGCGGTTGAGGTGCGGCGGGTCAGCATGTGCCGGAGCATGGCTGGCGGTGCGTGACGCGCAGGTGCACCACGACGCACAGGGTGGATTGGCCTGCTGATGCCTGATGCTGATGCACATTCGCAGGCAGACTGCCCAGCATCTGCCCAGCGCCCACCCTGCACCTGCCCAGCACCACCCCAACTCTTTTGTGTGGCGTGGCGCTGCAGGGTGATGGGGGGGAGGAGTCTGGCGTGCTGGCTGCGCTCAACCTTGAGGTGGAGCGGCTGCGTGGTGAGCTGGCTGCCCGGTCCAGCGAGCTGGAGGCGGAGAAGGCAAAGTCCAAAGCGGCACAGGCACGGGCTATGGAAGTGGGTGAGTGTCTGGTGCTGGCTGTGGGCGGGCACTGGTGGTGTGCTGTTTGGGTGGCATGGCCAAAATGGGTGTTGATTCAAGTGGCCTGGCAGTGGCCATGCCGTGCCAGGTGGTGTCTTGTGGGAGGTTCAAGTGAAAAGTCGTGGGAGCAGTGAGACATGTTGGGGCAAGCTGTACGGCGATCTCCTGCTTGGTTTTGTTGAGTGCGGGAGTTTGCAGTCAGCGTGAAAGAGGGCCATGCTTACTGACCCCAGAGCTGCCCCGCCGCCGCTGGTGCTGTTTTGCAGCCAAGAAAGCGCGTCAGTCTGCGGATGAGGCCAAGGCGGAGCTGGCGACCACCAAGCATCAACTGCAAGAGGCGCAGGCCGAGAGGGAGCAGGCACTGGCGCAGGTAGCAGCGCTGCAGGAGGAGAGGCAGCGCCTGCTACAGCGCATTGCAGCTCTGGAAGCGGAGCTCAGGGCGGTGCAGGAAGAGGCGGCTGCAGCGGCGGCGCGGGCGCGCGGGCCCGCTGCCCGTGAGCAGGGTGAGCGCCGCGTGGCTGAGATCCAGGCCAAGGCGCGCACAGCGCTGCAGCAGGAGCTTAAGAAGACGCTGCAGAAGCGCAAGGTACCTGAGGGGACGGTGCCGCCCCTGCAGCCGCAGCAGCGGCAAGAGGGGGAGGAGGCGGCGCCGCCCGCTGAGGCAGGGGCGCAGTATGGCGAGGAGGAGGAGCAGGAGCAGGCCGCCAAGCGTACGCGGCTGGCGGCGCCTGCAGAGCAGCAAGGGCAGGACCAGCCAGCTGCAGTGGGGCCGCAGGCTGCCACCCAGTCGCCCGCTGGTGCTACAGCGGCGGCGGAGGAGGAGGTAGAGGAGGAGGAGGAGCACGATGAAGCAATGGACGAGGTGAGGGGCTTTGCGGCTGTGTCAGGGCTGCTGCAGGTGTGTGCGTGCGTCACTTGTGGTTGTTGTCTGCTGCATGCTGACTTGTGGCCGCATGCTGTTCTCGGCAACAGGTCCATGCCACTTGGCAGTGCCACGGCCCGGCCATGCCATGAATACTTGTTGTCTGTACAGTCATGGCGAGGGCCCTCCCTGCCGCTGCTGCAGGACCTTGGCCATGAGGCTCCAGGCGAGGAGGGGGGCTATGAAGAGGCGGAAGCTGAGGGAGAAGAGGGGCAATTTGAGGACGAGGGGCCGGCAGGCGCGGAGCATGAAGCAGGGGAGGGGCAGGCGGGGGCTGAGCAGGGTAATGAGGATGAGGCAGGAGGCGATGAAGATGGTGCAGCAGCAGCAGCAGCAGCACATGATGAGGCGGGAGTGCATGAGGAGGGTGTGGAAGAGCAGGATGGGGGGGAGGCGGGTGAGGAGGAGGAGGAGCAGCAGGCGGGTGGTGATGGCGACGACCAGATGCAGCCCACAGAGGAGGCGGAGCAAGAGGAGGAGGCAGGTGAGGGCCACAGCTGGCCTGCCTGGTTGTGTGCTTTGAGGGGCCCTCTATGTTGGCACGTTGGGAGAGGGAAGGTGTGGGGCGCGGGCTAAGCGGTGGTGAGAGGCGGCCCAGGGAGCCAGCAGCCTTCTAGGCGCTACCTCGTGAGAGTTACATTGGGTGCCGAGAGTTACACACCTCACGAGTCCTTACGGCTGCTTTGCCTGTGCCTGCTTGGCTGTCGCAGGAGAGGAGGTTGATCAGGAGCAGGAGCAGGAGGAAGAGCATGGCGGTGAAGAGGAGCATGCTGCGCCTTTGGAAGCCGCAGCTGAGGAGGGGGGTGAGGAGCAAGAGGGCCACCAGCAGCTGGAGGAAGAGGGGGAGGAGCAGGCGCTGTCCCAGCAGCAGCAGCATGCTGGTGGTGGTGAGGATGGGGGTTTGGATGAGGAGGAGGAGGAGGAGGAGGAGGAGTTCAAGGCAGCAGAAGAGGAGCAGCCTGAGCAAGAGCAGCAGCAGCAGGTGGGGGGGGAGGCGGCGGCGACAGCGGCGGCGGCAGCAGCGGAAACACCAGAGCCAGTTGTCCTCGCTGTGGAACCGGCCGTGGTTGAGGCGGCAGGTGTAGAGAAGGCTGCTCCAGCGGCGGCGGCAGCTGATGCTGGTGTTGATGCGGGTGCGGGCGATGATGATGAGGACTTTGAGGCGCAGCTGGCGGCCATGGAGGCGGAGGATGCCGCAACGGAAGCCGCAGCTGCAGAGTCGCAAGCCCAAGCCCAAGCAGCCGAGGCCGCCAAGCAGGCTGCCGCTGCTAGGGCCTCGCCCAAGCAGAAGCCCCAAGCCGCTGAACCCGCCGCGGCCGCAGGCACGCCGGCAGATGCAAAACCGCCCACAGCTGCCGCAGTGGCAGCCGCACGCGAGGCCGCGCGTGCCGCCATTAAGCCGCTGCCAAAGCGCCCCACCCCTGCCCCCACTGCCAGCGCTGGCACGGGCGCGGCAGCGACACCCGGTGCTGGGACCACCCCTGCCAGCGGCACTGGCGGTACCAGCGGTGGCAGGGAGGTGGGGCCCGGTGTTGCCTCAGGGGAGGGGCGCAGGCGCAAGCGTGTGCCCATTGTGTTCAACATTGACCAGAACCAGGGGGAGGGCACCACACCCGCAGAACCAGCCGCCCCACCCGCCAGACCAGCAGGCAAGTCTCAAGGGTCAGGAGGAGTTGCCTTGTAGCTGGTTGCCTGCTGCAGTCCTTGTGGCCACAGCCATCTCGCTGCAGTACAAGCAATCTGGGGGGGGGTGAGCGCACACTGTGTGCTGAGCTGCAGCTCACCCGCATTCACCTGCCCTGCCTGCCGACCTGCTGTGCTGATTGCAGGACGCGGCGGGGTAGGTGCAGGGCGGGGCGCGGCTGGCGGTAGGCGCACCGGCACACCGGGACGTGGAAGGGGAGCCCCACCGCAGCAACCCCCACCGCAGCAATAGCTGCCTCAGAACCCCTTGTGTTGAGCGGGCATCAAGCACATTGTTGATGCATCCAACCATTGCTGAATCCTGAGTTGTCAAGTGATTGAGCGTTGTAAGAACCTGGACACCCACCAGTTGAGCTCTCAGCAAGTGCTCAGATTGCAGGCTGTTCACAAGTAAGTAAGGCACTTAGTCAACCGTGGAGAAGAGTGTTGATACAGAACATCACATGCCCTGCCTGTGGCGTGTGTTGGGGGCACCCGCCTCCCCTCCTGCGGTGTGTGCCTCAGGAGTCGTGGGTCCTGATGCTGCCCTCCTTGTGCTGCACCAGGGCCTCCACTTGCTTCACATAGTCGTCCGTCAGCTTCTGCACCTCCCGCTCCACACGCTTGCGCTCGTCCTCGCTGGGCAGCCGCTTGGCGCTGTCCATGGCCAGCTTGCGCGCCTGGCGCACAGACACCTTGGCCACCTCGCCCTCAGCCCGGCACACCTTCATCATCGCCTCAACCCACTCTATGCTGGGCCTGTAACAAGGGGGGGGGGGGCAGAGTGGAGGGTGAGTTCTGGGGTAAGGGCGGGGCAAGTGTGGTGGGGCATCAAGGTGGGGCAAGGAAGGGTGAGGGACTCGCACCAAGTTAGCCTGCAAACACACAAACATGAGGGAGTTTGACGGTACATTGGCAGGCCCATCAGAGCCCCGCCTCTCCACCTTGAGGAGGCCTGCAGTCCAGACCCACCCAGCACCCGGCGCCCCCACCCCTTGCCCCCCGCCGTCCCGTGCTGCTGGCGGGCACCTGGGTATTGGCACCAACACTTCCTGCCCCTCAGCCCGTGAACTCAGCTGCAGCGGCGACTCACACACCGCCTTCACTACATTGGGCACAGCCTGCGGCGCACGCAGGGAATGCAGCAGAGGAATGGAGTGCATGGAGGATGGTGAGACCGGGGAAGGGAGTTGCGGACCGAGATGAAGGAGCAGGGCGGTAGATTGAACCGTTCCGCTTGGGAGTGAACCCGCTCCGGCATACCACAGCTTCTCTGGACCACATATCGCGCCACACACAAGCCATGCCCCTGCTAGCTCCATGGCTCATCCTTCCCCATCCCGAACTCACGTCAGCATCAAACACAGTGACCACCAGCAGGTGGGGGTCACGCACAGACACAGAGGCGCAGGCCTTGAGTGGCAGCCGGTCGCCGTACACATCAACCTGTGGGTGGCAGGGGCAGCGCCAGGGTGTATGCATACAAGAGTGCTCAGCAGCGCTTGCACACACCCAGAGATGGAAGGAAGATGTGAGGCAGGCCATGGTCGGCATACCAACCAGTCACAGGCCACCCCCGCAAGGGCATGTGCAACAGCAACAGAGGACCATATCCGACCCTGCATACCTCGGCTGTCATGTTGATGTATCCCTAACGTGACTCTGTAACCTTTGTGAATGATGACAGCCATTACCCACACACCCACGCACCTTGAGATGATCCAGCATACCGGGGGTGGCCCGCCCCGTGCGTATGTTGGCCAATTCGCCTTGCAGGTGCAACAGCGCACGCTCCATCAGGCTGCAGGGGCGCAATAAGTGCAGCGAGTGCTGTGCAGTGCTGCTATCCTTGCCGTAACTCTTCCTGACCTTGGGATTGCGATTTGCCCCGTGTCAGTAACAGTCCTTGCTGGCAAAACACAACAGGCACCCCCAGAGTTCCGCACCCCTTGGTTTCTGCCATGTTGAACTCTGTTGCTGCTGCACCAGCACTGGCTGCTGCCGCTCCAGATGCGCCCTTCTTCCCCTCTGCATCCTTGACGTTGATCAGGGGTAAAGCTGAGGCAAGAAACTGGCACGCATGGTGCAATGCTGGACGTGATCGCATAAAGCCCAGCTATCATGGAACACCTGTCAGCTGAAAGAACAACCAAATTTCACCAGCCAGATCACTCACTGTGGCTCTTGGAATAAAGGGCTGTTTGCTGCACCTGCCACGCCGCCGGCGCTGGCCAAGCTGCCACCGAGGGCAAGCACTCTACTGCCTTAACGCTGCAAGATATTGCTCCATGTTGGCCAGCAGTTGCAGCAGCCTCCACGGTACCTGAGATCCTGCGAGTCAGGCTCAGCAGACGGTTCTGTGGGTGCCAATCGCAGTGGTGGCAAAGACTGCCCGCCGGTCAGAAGAAAACACACCAAGATATATTCCACAGCCGACGGATGTTGGATCGTCGTAATTGTTGGAACATCACCGCAACGCAGCGGAAGCAATGAGTCGGCACAACCGATGGCCAGCAGGTAAACGTGATGGAAGTATTGTTATGCGCATGTGATGTCAACTCTAACCCCGATCGACCAAGAGAAAGAAATTAGTCCAGCAGGGAGGGACATGACACGCGTTACCACGTCAGTACTTGCAAGAGCTGTGGCATTGTTGGCTGATGCTGCAAAGCCTTAACGGGCAAAATACTTCCTTAGTTGACATTGACCCGCGACTGTGGAAGAAGCCAACTGAACCACCTTTGCAGGCAGCTGGATGGGCTTGGTATGCCGAGCAGTGGTGCTGCTGCTGCTCGTATGCTGACTGGCAAGAGGGCCAGCACTTGCGAGTATGCGAGGCGCTGGTGATTAGGTGTGGGCAGGTGGGCAGGCTGGACACGCCTGACCTAGCAGTCAGGGGTTCGCTTTATACCTGATGTGACTCCTGCGGGCGTTAGCTGTGTGGGAAGCCAGCCACCTTTCACTGATGTTGAGATTGATACGCACAAATGCCACGCTGTCTGGGCTTTCTGTCATTTTCTGCCATGTACAGCAAACTCTTTCCATACTTCTAGGTAGAAGCACAACACTCACTTTTATCTGACGCGTCACTGCTCCATTGCTAAGGTACGCTGCGTCTGCTGGGCATACCTGCAGTATACATAAAAGGCCGTAAAAACATTTATCCATCTGGTAAAAAGTGGTTGAACAAATAACACAGCCGGCGCAGCCCAACCTGAGGCTCGCAGAGCTGCTGGGGCGCCGGCGCCTGCATCGGGGCACAGCACAGCATGCCACCTCGTGGCAATGCACAAATGGCTTCACCCGGCTGGGTTTCGCCACAGGGACGCGTTGCCGTTCCCGTAGTCAGCTGTTGGATCGGGCGTCGAGGAAATGGCCAAGCCCAACACAGCTCTCAGTAGCAGCGTGACTTGCACGCCGGCGCAGAAGTTTACCAGTTATAGAAGCCCGTGTACAGGCCGTTCAGGTGTGCACATGTGGCTTCGCTGTGGTGGGGTGGCCCCTTTCACACCGCCTACCTGCCAAGTAGGCTGCGCCCTGACTTCTGCGCAGCTGGCTGCCTGCCTCTTGGGTGGAGCACGACGGCTTTTGCCATTTTGGCTGACAGTGCAAGTTTCTCACTGCAACGTCTGCAGTGTGGCAACCCTCATCACCTGGGGTTCGCGCGGCAGGCAGCAGCAGCCAAGGCGATGTGCCAACCGCTACTCCCCCCCCGCCGCCACGCCCTGTGCTAGACAGCCGGCAGCGGCAGAAGCTGGATGGTGGCGACGACCGCCAGTTTTACAGCGCACCACGGCTGGTACACCACCTAGATGCGAATTTCAGGAGGCAGCTGACTGAGCTGTACCGCCAGCTCATTCCGGAGGGTGCAGCGGTACTGGACCTCTGCTCCTCTTGGGTCAGCCACTTGCCACCAGAGAGCAGCTACAGCCGCGTTGTGGGCCACGGCATGAACGCTGCGGAGCTGGCCAAGAACCCACAGCTTACCGAGTTCATAGTGCGGGACCTCAACCGCCAGCCTGCCGCCTGGGCCTTTGGCGACGCTTCTTTCGATGCCGTGCTGTGCGTGGCCGGGGTGCAGTATTTGGAACAGCCAGAGGCCGTTTTCGCAGAGATACGGCGCATCTTGAAGCCTGGGGGCGTGGTCATCATCGCATTCAGCAACCGCATGTTCTATCACAAGGCAAGCGTTGGCGGCGGTATAAACAGGTGGTTGCCCCTAGCGTTTGCCATTACTCTGATGCCGCCTAAATTGTCCTGTACATGTGCAGTGAAAGCAGTGTAGTTCTTGGCACAATCCAAGAGCAGCAACGTTACCACATTTCAGACACAGCCGCCCCTGCTGCTGCCCTGCAGGCGATTGCAGCGTGGCGTGATAGCACTGACTACGGGCGGTGCCTGCTGGTCAAGTCTTATATCGCAGCGGCAGGAGGCTTCGGCGACCCACAGGTTGTGAAACAAGTGGAGCTGCCAGCTGCGGGAGCAGCAGGCGGGCCTCTGCAGCAGGTGCAGCTGTGGGCGCAGCGGCTGTTGTCAGATGGCAGAACAGACCCCTTTTATGCGGTTGTGGCACACCGGCTCCAAGCTGACTAAAGCATGACCAGAATGAGTGTAGCACTAACGTTGTACAGCCTGGATGATGCAAGCCTGTATGTCACCAAGACCTTAACCGGGGTAACTGTGAAGCAGGGTTGCATGGCCTGAAATTGGCAACTGAAAGCTCGGGTGTGCTGTTCACAAGCAAAGCATTTGTCTTAGTTGCAGTGTAATGTATGGCAATCGTGCCGGCCTGGCGCCGCATCGTATGGCGTCCGCGCCAGGGGCGTCGGGACGGAAGGGCAGAGGGGGACGCAAGAGCTGGCAAAAACAAGCTTGAAACAAAGCTGGGGCCTCAGCGGTCGCATGAGCAGGCGCGCAGCCATGCTGCGCAGCTGCCCTGAGATCGACGTGCTGGGTGAGCTGCTGGCTGGCAGACATTACGGGTGGCAGACCACGGCAGACAAGGGAAGCCCACAACGTCACTCCGCAATGTCGTCGTCATCGCCATCAGGCAGCGGCATGTTGGCGGCTTCCTGCAGGCAGGTGGAGGGGAACAAGGTCGGATCCACCCACATGGATGCGATTTCAGAGGATGGGACTTCAAAACATACACCTGTGGCCTTTGTTGTGTGGTGCTGCTGATCCTCCGATGCTACACCACACCAACACACACACACACACACACACACACACACACACACACACACTACATGACCACATCCCAGTTGCCATAACGCTTCACACCCTTGCCCAGCTGAGTTCCGCCATGCCGTCCTGCCTCCCCCAGCTGCGCCCCACCTGCAGCTGCTTCTCGTACTCCTGCTGCTGCTGTATGTCGATCTGGACCTCCGGAGGCGCCAGCGCCACCTGCTCCACAAAGTGCAGGTTGGGGTCGCCCACCAGCTTGCGCGCCAGGTACAGGAAGGGCTTCTCATAGTTGTAGTTGCTCTTGGCGCTGATCTCGTGGTACTGCAGGTTCTTCTTGCGATGGAATGTCACCTGAACCAAAGAGAGCGTGTGTGTAGGGAGGGTCAGAAGTGGGTCCAGCAGCAGAGGAGCCAGCCTTGAGGCGCTGCTGGTGGCCCAGAATCAAGTGAAGGCAGCTGATTGAGATGTGCCGTGCTGCCGCACCCACCACCCCTCACTCCTGCACCAGCACCTACCCCTATGTTGCCTACCTGCTTGGGCTTGACCTGACGGTTCTTGACATCCACCTTGTTGCCGCACAGCACAATGGGGATGTTCTCACACACACTGCACCCAGGGTGGAAGCGAGGGTTGGGAGTGATGGGTGGTGTGCGCGAGCGTGGGCGTGTGAACGACGGCGTGTTGGGAAATAAGGCCCACGCGAAAGCGTTGCAAGGCAGCAGCAAGCTGCGTAGGCCATATGAGGATGCATACAAGGGGCCAAGTGTGGCACCGCACATGCGGGTTAACTGCACTTGGCTGCCGGCGCTGTAGCTGTCAGCATGGCGGCTGGCTTGATGCTCATACTTGCCCTCCGGGAGGGGTTGGCCGCAGTGCATGCTCACCGGCAGAGGTCGCGGTGCCAGGTGGGCACATTCTTGTATGTGAGGCGCGAGGTGACGTCAAACATGATGATGGCGCACTGGCCGTGGATGTAGTAGCCGTCGCGCAGCCCGCCAAACTTCTCCTGCCCCGCTGTGTCCCAGCAGTAGAACCGAATCTTGCCGCGGTTGGTGGTGAAGTCCAGGGGGTGAACCTCAACGCCAATGGTGGCTGCAGGGAGGAGAAATCAAGGCCACCAGGCCAGCAGGCAGCGTGTGTGGCTGACCAACATGGGGGCATGAGGAACGTGTCGCGACTAGCACGGCTAACACTGGTTTCCCGGCCCGTCAGTGGTCGAAAACCACCATTGGCTGTAGTTACGCTACCAAACCACAACCTCATCTGCACTTCGGCCCTTCCCCTATTGACCTGCATATTTGAAGCTACGGCTGCGAAGTGCATTGCTGGAAAGGGACACTCGTTCCCTTCACACAAACCTGAAAAAAGCGGCAACAACTGCAGCAGCGACGCTGCACTACTTACGCTCATACTTCTTCTCAAACTCGCCCGTCAAGTGGCGCTTGACAAAGGTGGTCTTGCCAGTACCACCATCGCCTGCAGGCAGGCAAGGTGTGCGCAAATTAAGCGAGCGTTGGATACCTAAAAGGTGCGATCGCCACATAGCCCCAACAATCTCAGAGTCACAGCAACCAAGAAATTTTTTCAGATCTTCAGCACTCTAAGCTCACCTACTAACACCAGCTTGAAAGATGGGACACCTGCCATGAGGGAAGGGAAGCGCAGAAGCCTGGTTAGGGGAATTGAGCTTCATAACCAGTTGCTCACAGTGCATGCTGTTTTGCACAAAGAAATAGTTCACATATATACTAACTTGACATCTATAATGAACCCACCATCTGGTGTTTGCTGTCCGGGCAGCGCCTGCAGACAGTGCAGCGTGTAAGGGCAAGTGACGTCAGGCGTTGGGTACCAGGCTGGGTGCAGCTAGCGCCGCCAGCTGAATGCAGGCAGCCAGTCTAGTTTCGCCAGCCGCGCCAAGCTTTCACCAACACTTTCAGCACATATGACTGCTTGGCGGCTGCGCCTAATGGCGTGCCAAGGACTGCCCCCACTTCAAGCTGTCTGCATGATCCCAGCGGCGAACAGCGGACGTGCTAGGCTTTGCCCGCAAGTTGGCATCTCCTCTGACGGGGTCTGCACATTGAAAGAGGGGCGGGGGGCAGCTTGGGCGCACCATAGTTTATGATCGGCCCGGCCGTCACTGATGCCGCCGCCTCCCGTCCACAGCCGAGCTGACGAGTATCACAGCAGCCTTCCACGGTTTGGAAGGGATTGAACAAACGCGGACAGGGACCCGCAGCAGAGTTAGGCTCCATGTGTTTTCTTCTGGAGTCCCTTGGTCTTGCGTGGCGGCCTCATTGGCAGCTTGAACGTATTGTTCTGTCTTTGAAACGAGCATCTGCACAGTATCGACCCTATCTGCGTGCTCAACAAGAGGTGCGGACAGGACGCAAACGGGCGCATCGCTAGCCGGCAATATATTTGCCTCTGACGCTCTGTAATCATTCGAAGGTCCCGATCCAACGCCCACGGGCTGCCTTGTTACCACCTGCGACACCAACAAAGCTGATCGCCCCCCGGGTGCGCCTGCAGGCCACCGCCACGCAATTTCTCGCGCATGTCAACTATACCCTGACATTCAGACAGCCACTCGCCCAACAGGTGGGCCGGTGGCGGGTTTCGGCAGGTCTGCTCGTTTGCTGCCCTTGCACTTGGACAGCAGCCCAACTAGAGAAACCAGCGCACTTGTTGTCCAGTGCAGGAGGAGGCGGTGGAGGCGGCGGCGGTGCCAACAGTGCTCAAATAGTGCTCCCTCCCCCCTCACGGCGCCACACAGGCGGGCCGGAGGCAGGGGCGGGGCAACGTTAGATAGGTGCTGCGCCGGCAGTGCAGGCCCATATGGCAGACACAACGGGCGAAGGCTCGCTGCCCGCTGCGCTGGAGGATGCAGGGCCTCGCTGCACGGCCACGGAGGCGGTGCTAGCCGCTGTGCTGCGGCCCTTTGGCAGCCCTGGAGAGCAGGCGGTGGCAGGGGTGCTTGGCATGGTGGCACGCACCAGTGAAGGCAAGCTGAGTGGAGATATGGCAGGCCTGACTGGCGGGCTGGCTAGCGCACCGCTGGGCGACGGCGCCAGCACGTGGAACGTGGCGGTGCTGGTGGCGGGGCTGCAAGCTGCTAACCCCCGCCTCGATTGGCAGCGTGTGGCCGTGCTGCTGGACCAGCATGGCTTTGCTCTGCCTGATGCCGGGGCGCTCAAGGTGCTGATGGCAGCCTGGGCACGCGCCACAGGCTCCCAGCCCTTCCCCCTGTCCGCACTGGTGGGCAGTCTGTGGACAAACGCGCCAGGGCAGCTCTCATTCCTACGCCAAGCCACTGCAGCGCCGCCTGAGCTGTTCAGCTGGGCCCATGCGGCACGCCGGCAAGAGCCTGTTGAGGGGCTGCACGCGGGTAAATCTGCCTACGGCACCCCCAACCAGGCTTGGTGCTGCCTGGACTTGTTCGACACGCTGGCACGCCTGGGGGACAGCGGGCACAGCGCGGCAGTGCGCCAGATCCTGGAGCTGCCACTGAAACAGTGCCCTGAGGTGCTGGTGCTGGGTATGGCCACGGTGCAGGCAGGCTGGGGAATGCTGCAGCAGGTGAGCAGCTGGCACAACTTGGATGGCAGCAGGGCGACCCACGCCTGCTTGTACAGCAGCCTTTTCAACTGCTCATCCACCTTGCACGCCTGCGCATGCATGCATCGACCCTCCACCGCTGTTATCTCATTGTAAACGCTGTGCTACTCTGTCCCCTGGCTGTTGCCGCAGGAGGTGTTTGACCCGCTGGTTGTGACCTACGTGGCCAGCCACCCCAACAGCGCCTTGGTGCTGCAGCGGTTGTGGCCGGTGAACCGCGACGCCCTGCTGCGTGCCATGGTGGCGCTGCACCACAAGGATGCGTCAAACATTGCACGCGTGCTGGATGTGTGCCAGGTGGGGCAGGCTGTATAGCTAGGGCAAGGGTGGGGAGTGATGGAGCGAGGGATGCTCAATGGATGACTGGGATTTGAGTTTGCAACAATTGGAGTGGTTGGGTTTTCAGCCAGACGGGACAGCATAGGACAGTTCAGGCCAGCACATTGACTGAGCTATCGGGTAGCACATGGCAAGGAAGGGGCCAGAAAGGTTGGCAAGTAGCAGGAGTCCGCTCGGAACCAGTAGCGCAGTCAGCCAGCCACCCCACCTTGCTCTGTCGGGCAACTCAGCCGCTGTCTGACTTCTGTCACGGGTGCGGTTGCAGGACCTCAAGGGTTTGGCGGTGGTTCTCGATGCCACCCCCGCCCCTTTCTGCCTGGAGCTGGCGGCATTGGCTGCTCGTCGGGAGTACCTCAACCTCGACAAGTGGCTGGCCGACCAGTTCACGGCCAAGGGGTCGGCATTCATGCAGGCGGCAGTGTCCTTCCTGGATGCAAAGCTGCGGGGAGAGCAGCCCGCACTGCAGGTGGGTTAGGTTGGGTGGTGGGGGCGCTACTAGTGGTGGCGCCGCAAAGGAATGTTGAGGGCTGGAAGGAACCAGCAGGCGCCGGCAATGTGCTTGTTGCGCAGTGCAGCATTGCGTGTAATCCCGCTTTTGCTCCTTAAGCAGCCCCACTCCTAGTGCTCACCTTTTAATCGTGGATACCGTGCAGACGGCGTCCACGGCGGCGCCGCTGCTGGGTGCTGCTGGCGGCGGGCGCATCAACCTGGCTGAGCCCACGCTGGAGGTGTTTCTGCGCGTGCTGGCCGCCAACGCGGGGCTGCTGCCCAGTGACACCCTGCAGCAGTTCAAAATGGTGCAGTCAGCGGCGGTGCAGCAGCACCCCAGCCTGGCCGCGGTAGTGGGGGACAACGCCTCACTCGAGGCATTTGCACCCGACATAGGTGCGGGTCGCGCTTGTGTGACGTCAGCAAGCTTTGGCGGCGTGCTGTTGTGGGGTCCATGGCACAGAAGAGCACTCCTTGCTGTCATGGCCACCCTGCATGAAGCCATAGAACGCTGATGCACCCAAGCGCCACTTTCAACATCACATGTTGGTGGACACTACTGATTGCATATGCGTGCTCTCCTCACATATGCCCGCCTGCAAGCCCTCAAGTTCCCCCGGCTCCACCCCCCAATCCACTTGCAGAGGGGGACGCCAACTCCTACTTCCATCGCGTGTATGCGGGCGATGTGAGCGTGGAGGGTCTTGTAGACGTGCTCAAGGGCTTCAAGAACTCTACGCTGGGGCGGGAGCAGGAGGTGTTTGCCTGCATGGTGCACAACCTGTTTGACGAGTACCGCTTCTTCCCAAAGTACCCAGACAAGGAGCTGCACACCACGGGTGAGTGGCGGCAGCGAGAAGTACCAGGCAGCCGCTGCGCAGCACAACCCCAAATGGATCCAGCAGCGGCGTTGAGGGCTGGGCATGAGTGCGCAGTGGGCCCCCCCAGCAGCCGCCGGACTTGCACCCCAGGCCTGCTGCCTGTTGTTACCAGAAAGCTTGCACCTCTTTCTCTGCTGCCTTGTGCCCTGCGCACCCTACTTAACTTACTTCCACCCTCTACCTTGCTGCCCTTGCATGCAGCCCTGCTTTTTGGCCAGCTGATCCACCACGGTCTTGTGTCAAGCGTGAGCCTGGGCATAGCGCTGCGCTACGTGCTGGAGGCGCTGCGCAGCGGAGCGGGGGGCAAGATGTTCAGGTTTGGAGTCACCGCTCTGCGCCAGTTTGCTGGCGACTTGGCGCAGTGGCCGCAATACTGCACACACCTTACGCAGGTGGGCTGATTGGGGTGTGGGGGAGAAAGAGAGGGACGAGGAGGGATGCTGGGGCGTTGGGGGCAGGTAGCAGCATGTGGTGGCTGAATGGGCGGCTTGTAAAGATTAGCAAAACAGCACAAAACCAGTGAAGGGCGGGGCAGGGTGGCAGGCGCTCACTGCCCCCGTGCATCCCTCATGCTGCGTCTGCAGTGCCACCTGGCCTTCCTTCTCACTGCGCCTGTGTTGCTGGTGCTCATGCCTGCCTAGTTTGAACTGCTTTGCTGCTTGCCTGCTTGATGCAGGTACCCGGGCTAAAGGAGGCGGAGCCTGATTTGTACCGCTCAGTTGATGCTGCGCTGGCAACGATTGCCGCCAATGCTGCCGCCACCACTGCAGCTGCTGAGTCTGCAGCAGCTGCCAAGGCTGCGGAGGTGGCGGCTGAAGGCCCCTTGCTGACCCCCCACAAGTCACGGGAGGGCAACGCAGCGGGGTTCCCCACCGCCATGCCCACCACTCCCTCCAACCCCAACACTCTGTTCTCCACTATTAACGCCGAGACGCTGGAGGCCAGCGCACAGAACGTGTCCTTCCCGGTGCCAGAGGACAAGGTGAGCAAGTGGAGGGGTGGGGGATGAGTGGGTGAGTGGCAAGTGGGTGAGTGGATAAGCCGGCAAACCACCAACGACACACGTCCATGCTTGGTATGCACCTAGGCAATTCTCTTGTATACTTGCGGTTTGCCCTTGCTTTTGCAGCCTGCTCACCCTATCTGCGGCCTGCTCTTGTGTCATGCGTCGTGCAGGTGATTGACCGCGTTCACTTTGTGATCAACAACATCACCAGCCTCAACATTGAGCAGAAGGTGAAGGAGCTCAAGGCGCACGTGCAGCCTGACTACTGGCCCTGGTTTGCAAACTACCTGGTGGTCAAGCGTGCAGCACAGGTGGGTGGAGTGAGCCGGCTGGTGGCGAGGTAATCGAGTGGGTTGGAAGCATGGGGGAAGAAAAGAGAGGCAGGTCTAGAGATCAACCTTATTTTTGCCTCGTTCAGCCTGCTCAGTTTCACCTAGGTTGCGACCGACCCCCTGCACTGTGATCTGATTCCTGGCATAGCGCTGCCTGCCCTGCCCCGCCCCACCCCACTGCGCCCTGCAGGAGCCCAACTTCCACGCCACCTACGTGCTTCTGGTCCAGCATTGGGGCGAGCGGATGCTGCGAGACAACATCATCAGCACCAGCGTGCACTACATCAAGGTCATGCTGGGCAGCAGCAAGCTGAGGAGCATCACCAGCGAGCGCACGCTGCTCAAAAACCTGGGTGCATGGCTGGGCAAGCTCACTCTGGCCAACAACAGGCCTGTGCTTCAGGTGCGGCACCAGGCAGCGCGGTGGTGAAGTGGGGTTGGCTGGTAGCGGGGTGTAGCGCTTGTGTACACTCAAGTGCATTGTCCGCATCTATCGTGCCCTGTGTCGTGGCCAGTTGCTGCTGCGATTGTTGGCTGTGCTTGCCCTCCTGCCAGATACCCTTGTCCTGACTGGCTGCACCCCCTTGCCCGCCCTTTACCCGCCCCCCACCCC
>JAAMXP010002396.1:0-15093 GCA_019693395.1 Ettlia oleoabundans | reverse complement strand
CACACACACACACACACACCACCACCACCACCCCGCCCTGCCGCCAACGAAGCGCGCGATGCACAGTATATATTAGCGCAACTCCATTAATTCCTAGTAGCCACCCAACCTTGCCCGCGTTCTTGCGTTCCTCAATCGGTTGTTCTACAGGTACAGCAGCGAGGCACATGCACCTCTCAGCATCTACAAGCGTGGCAGGGATGTGTGCATTGAGTGGGTAGGTCTTGGGCACGTTAAGGGCTTAGCCACTGACGTCTTCCCGCATGGAGTCCCATACTGTGTCGGCATGATACACGTGTACGCAGTAAAGGCGCAGGAGGGAATGGATGCCAATCAGGTGGGTGACTGACTGACTGTTGCACCCCGGTACTCGAGAAAACATCCATAAGAGTGATTGAAAGCTGGCCGAAAGGCCTTGACCCAAGGGGCCCAACTGTGGTGGCCAGTTCGGAAGGGATGGAAAGTAGGAGTCGTGTGAGAGACACGGCACCAGAGACCAACCGGGAGAGAGAGGGGGAATAGCAGGGTATGGCGGGATGAAGGTGGGGATGAGGTTTGGGGGTGGAGCATAGGTGACAGATAGCTGCCATCCAGACTGGCCAAATGTAATTGTTGGCCATGCGTGGGGTTGCCAACATGAGAGAGACTATAGCGTCAACGCTACACTTTCAACCTCAGGTAAGGGGTTTCCAGTTAATCTGGCTGCTGCCTCCCAACCCCATGCCCGCAGACCAATCTTTTGAGCTCGCCAATGCAATGGGAGTTGCCCTATGACGACTGCAGCCCTGATCCAAGCGCCGGACATGGTTACACAAACCACCCCCATTATGACCATTTCATCCCCGCGGAGTCACGCGGCCGACCATGCAGGCAAATATAACACTTTGATTGCATGCTAAAGGCTGGCGGACGGGGATCCCAGCTAGTTGTTAGGCTTGTGATTGTGGCCTGTTCACTCTCAGATGTAATGTCCCAAGCAGGAATGGATGCATTTGAGTTAGTAAACAATTGGGTTTTTGGTTTTGATTGTCTTACTACTACTGCTGCTACTGCACCCCTGTCTTCGCGCAACATCCAGAGTCGAATGAAAGCTGGCCTATGGCCTAACCAAAGTTCTCTATGTATCTGCAGGGGATGCTTCACAATAGACCCAGCGGCTCAACCTGGCTTGTACGCGTTCCAATGGCTGATGGAGCTTAACCCTGACGAGTGGTGAGCTTGATTTTCATTGCTTTTGTGGTCAGAGTCTGGCTTTGGCAAACAGAGTGCCATACAGACACTCTTGAGGGTGGAGATGAATACCATGGCATCCGCTTGTTTGTAACCTAACTCGTTGCAATGTAGCAGCGACCTGATGTGAGCAGCGACCTGATGTGAGCAGGGGAACGGGCTTTGCCCTAGTACTGCTTGTGGTGGGCAATTGTATTGAACGCATAACGCCTGCGAATCGTTGGCCACCGTCGGTCTAACTCACCTAAGCTGCCAAGGATCAACACGTCCCCCCCCCCACTGAGGTTTAGGGGGTTGCGTGTCCGGCAGGACGGACAGCAGGCTAGGGGAGGGGTGTCCCTTGGCTGCTGGCAGGTCAAGGGAGGGGTGTCCCTTGGCTGCCGGCTATACCCGCAGGCACGGTTATGAGTCGGCCGGTACGGCTCCCCTGCCCAGGTCCAGTAGGGCCTAAGTAGCGGGGTTATGTAACACACACGCAGGCAGGCTTGGACTGTGCTGGCAGAATGACTTCATTGTTGCATCCCTGTTTGTTCAAGCATTTTTCCTTAGCTGAAAATAAATACTGCCTTTGACCTTGACAAACGGGGCCTAACTATGTGCCCAATGCCCAGTATGTTCCCAGCATCACTGCCGCAGCCTATTGATGCAAACCGCTGCATCGTGTCGGCCTGCATGCAGGTACACCACCTGCTGGGATGCCGTCATCACAGAGCAAGGTGGGCAAATACTATATATCACACTTGTTGTGCCCACTGCTAGCTGAGTGGTGCTGACACCTATGCTGCTACATTGCTTTTTTTCAATCTTCTTGTCTTGAGACTTGCGGATTGCAAGGGCCACATAGACAAAGCAATGAGCCCAAAGGCACACCATCTAAAGGAACGGTTTGTTAGTTTCGTTGCTTGCACTTCTACTGTATGGCTCTCTGTTGCTGTCTGGCTGGCTGACTGAGTGAGTATTACAACATTTCATTTGCGCACACGGTCGTTGCTGAGTGAAAGCTGGCCATTGGAGTTGACGTTGGGCTGCAGGTGACGACTACAGCGCATTACCCGGCCGGCCTGCGCATGAGATTTGCCAGCGGGACTTGGGCTCATCTGGGCTGGAGTCCACGTCGGGGTGGCAAGCAGCACCCCTGCATGAGGTGAAAAAAAGCAGCAGCAGTGTTGTGTGGTGAAAATTCAGCGTAGAGTTACTGCACCCAGCTTTGTGTAGCATTGCATCGCAGCGCAGAGGATCGCGCACAACCAGTTGGGTTGCTTGGGTGGGTACCTGCAAGTGGCACGTCGAGCGGCACAAAACATGGGCTGCACTGCCAATGCCCATGCTCAATGCAGGTGTCGCCAGCAAGCCCGCAGTGTCCACCACATCTGTCTGGCAATGTGTGTGACGTACCCGTCTGATCCTGCCCCTGGCCCTAACCACAGTTGCAGTCCATTTTCCGAGGCAGTCGTTGCGTCTGGCATAGTTAACGCCCCTCATGATCTAGTCTAGCCAATGCATCGGCTACTGGCTTCGATGGGGCATGTTGCCAGAAGTGGCTGCCATTGCAGCATGTGTTACAACCTTCAGTTGTGCTTGTGGAATAGGGACCCCAACTTTATCGATGTCCAATGTTCGTGCTGCGGTGGTCAACATGCTGCACCCTCGCATTCACCTGCTCCAAGTCTGCACCATGCCTACTTAGCCTCCATATGTATTACGTACGAAGTGTTCTCCTTTACAGTTCACGCAACATCTGGCTCGGCAAAGCCGAGCCCAGAACAACCTGAGATCATTATTGATCCTCCAACTGCCCATGTACGGGCCTGCTGTCCATATTCTGCATGGCGGTACACCTGTACAAACAAGCACACACCCAGGCCTGTAGATTTACCAAAGCACATTGGGCTCTTTGAACAGCTGTAGGTGGCATCAGGCTCCACGTCACTGCTGGCACGGCAAGCGGCAGCAGGCGTGGCATATGACAGGTGGCAAGGAACCAATTTAGTGGAGTCAATGTGCCAGCAATTGCAGCAGCAGGCACACAGTTGTACATGAGCGTCAATGTTGAGCCCTAGAATACATGCGTATATGTCGTTTTGCCTGTCTTGCACATGCTTGCTGTGTGTGGGCAGTTGGGGCAGCGTTGGGTGCAGTACAAACACCAGTACCACCCGCTAGAGCCCCGCTGGCGCCTGCTGGCCCGCACTCCTCAACGCCACTGTTGCGGCTGCCCTGGTGGCAGTGGCGCCGTGCTACAGGCAAGCATTGGTTTGAATGACGGCATCTGCTTGCGGGAAATGCCCTTAGCGGCGGCGCGGCGCAGGGCGTGGCAGCGGGCTGCGCTTCTTGTTCTGTTGGCGCTCGGCAGTGCGCTGCTGCCCGTGCTGGCGGCACTGTCCCTGGGATTGGTAGCGGGGCCCGCTGCTGCCAACAGGCGGCGACCTGTTTGCTAGATCGACCTCTAGTCTTGAACCAATATTTATGTTGCGGATTTGCTGAATGTGACATAGCAGCACATGCCGGCAAACGCAGCCGCGTCTCCCCCCTCTGTACCAGGGGTTGCCCCTGTCGCCGCCAGGTGCTACAGGTGCGCTGGCGGCACAAAGCGGTACGGGCGGTGGCAGCAAAATGTACTGCATTGCCACACCCGGGCAGCTCTGTATGTCTCGGGCGGTGCATCAGCCTGTCCGTCACCTCTTCGGGGTGGTACTGCCAGGGGTGAGGCGACAAGTGGCTCAGCCGGGACCAGTCAGTGTCTGCAGCGGCAGGCAGGCAGGCAGGCAGGCAGGCAGGCAGGCAGGCAGGCAGGTGGATGATCTTAGCGAGATATTGATCTGTTATAGAGCCATGGCAGATAGTTGAGCAGAGGAATGTTAAGCATACATAGACGAATGGTGAGTGATCAAACAGCAGGCAGTACAAGAAGGGGCGGCAGGAGAACAGCGGCACAACTTTGCACCTGCTGGCGCAGCCAGCCAATCAGACAAACAACCGGCCCAGTAACCATCCACCACCCTGCCAACCCACCCAAGTGTCCACCCACCAGCCCACGCAGCCTCATCACCCACGCACCCATAAGCCATCCCTGGCAGTCTGTCTCGTTGTCCCGCCGATGTGGCGCCAGCAGGCCTGACCCTCAGTCCTGCCGCTGCCGCAAGCTCGAAACACTTGCAGCTGCCCTGCTGCGTGCTGCTCGCCAATTGATTGCTGCTGCTGCTGTCGCTACCAATGCTGACGCTGCCGTTCGCTGTCGCTGCTGCCTGCCGCTGCACAGGGCTGCGTGCATGGCCTGCAGCGGCAGCAGCCCCGCCGCCGATTGGAACCAGGAACAGCCCACCTGTCGAGTGTTGCGCAAGGGCAGCCCCAGGCGCAGAGGCAGCTGGGGTCTTGCGGGGCGTGCTCGGCTGCAACCCAGCGCGCCCTGCATTAGGCACCACTGGAGCAGACTGCCGCTGCTCGCGGTTCGCTTGGGCAGGTGCTGCGGAAACATCCCACGAGAGCTTGGTGTGCAGGTGGTAGTGCTGGCGCATGAAGAGATTTATCCGCCGCTGCTGGTGCCTGTGTTGCTGCTGGTGCTGGCTCACCGGTGCCATAAAGCGCAGATGGCGGCAGCCTGTGCTTCTCTGGCAGCGCCTGCTGGTGCTGCCGGTGCATTGCAGCGGCTACCCTTCAAGCGCTGCTGCCGCCACCTGTGCCGCGCTCAGCACCACCGCCTGCTGCAGTCGCTGCGCTGTAAAAGTGGGCTGGGCAATGACCACCAGCGGTGCAGCAGCAGCGCCAGGTGTGGGCACCGGGGGGGCAGCGGGTCATCAGCGGCAGCAGGGCAAGGCGGGCGGCTGCAGGGTCTGGCAGGAGGGCGGCCAGGTGCAGGGGGGTGATGCTCAGGGGTCCTGCAGCGGGCTGGGGGAAGGAAGAACCAAAGAACAGTCAGTGGTGGAGCCTGGCTCTTACTTGAATAAATCATTGTGCGCGCCACACTCCCCCCGCCTTGCCAGAAGTAATGCTGCTTATCGAACAACTGGCACTGAGCCTCACAACAGTCTTTGTGAACCCTGTTGGCCCGTGGGACTCACCTGTGAGGTCGCACAGCCAGGGGCTGTCCTCATCCTCCCCCCACCCCAGCACAGCCGGCAGCGTGGCATTGCAGCCCCACTGCAGAGCGCGGTGCAACAGGGACAGAGCGTCGTGACACGCCAGCTGCAAGGTAGGGCAGGGCATACCAGGGGGGCAAGCAGCGGCGGCATGAATCAGCATAGTTTATGGGGGTTTGTGCATGCCTCCAGTCAGAATGTGAATTGTTGTATCACTATACCAGACTAGGCATGCTTTATCAAAAACAATCCACGAAACATCGCGCATCAAGTATGCCGGGCAAGCGGGATAGTAACTATGTGATCGGGCCTGACACAGCCCGCAGCTCCGTACCATCGGTCTAGCGAAGCATACATCGCTCAGCCAGCATCTGCCCGTAGAAAACTGCAACCACCAGCCAACAACTACACAGAAGCGGCGAAAACACCCACCTCGCTGCTCTGCCTGCTATCCTTGAATGAAATGCAATGCAGTAATGGTGATAGGTGTTGCATGGTAGATTTCGGTCTGTCGTAGGGCTGCCTAGGTATGAGCCGTTAGTGCTGACAGCTGACGCAGAGGCTGTTGGGCTGCAAGTGTAGGGTTTAAAGCTGCTTTAAAGCCTCACATCTGCCTTGTGATGCGTTCCCCCGCCCCCCAGGCTAGATGCAAATGTGCTGGGCAGCAGAGCGTGCTGACCCATTTCGTCCATGAGCTCCGCAAATCTGAGCGCCTGACAGACAAGAGAGAGCAAAACTGGGTGTGTGTAGAAGCCCAGATGGCAAACATGTCAAATGGGGATGCCGATCCGTCCAAAAGTTAAAGAGCTCACGCCACTTTAAAAGTTCTGGCCCCTCATGAGCGGGTCAAACAGCTGTCACCTCTTACATGCTAACACCAGCAACTGCAGCAGGTGGCGCCTGGACTCCAGCTCATAAATCCAAGCAACAGCAAATCTAGCAGCCATCCCCCTCACCTTATCTGCCATTGACATGTCGTCATCGGGATGCCCGCCGTGCGGCTTAGCCTCAGCATCGGCCTCACTGTGTGTGTGTTACATATGTACCACACACATACAAGTTACATAACCCCGCTACTCCGGCCCTACTGGACCTGGGCAGGGTTCATAACCGTGCTTGCGGGTATAGCCGGCAGCCAAGGGACACCCCTCCCTTGACCTGCCAGCAGCCAAGGGACACCCCTCCCCTAGCCTGCTGTCCGTCCTGCCGGACACGCAACCCCTTAACCTCAGTGAGGGGGGGACGTGTTGATCCTTGGCAGCTTAGGTGAGTTAGACCGACGGTGGCCATTCCCCCCATTTTGTGCCTGTGGCGGCAGGCAAGCGACTCACAGGGCGAGGGAGCCAGCATCTGCCAGCAACTGTACAGCAGCTGTACAGCCCCAGTACAGCAGCTGTACCACATGTCGTTTGACCGTGATGGGTGCTAGAATGATGCTGCAGATCCAAGTTGTATCAAGAACAACCTTACCGCTGACTCGGGAAAGATTCTACCGCTGTATCAGTAAACACCCTACCTATGAGAAGGTAGCACGTCTCCTTGCAAGGTTGCCTGTTGGAGCCCAGGCAGCAGGTGTGCCGCAGCGGTATAGAAGCCATTGCGCACAGCAAACTCGAGGGTCTGCAGAAAGGGCATCATCCATTGGTGATGGCACAAACACCCTCACTCACTCAGCAGATCAAGGTACATGCACGCATCGCCTGCCGGGTTGCAACTGTGCTGTCTACTGTTTGTGGGCGTGAGCGGCGGGTGGCGCGGGCAGGGCGGGCAGGCGGCGCCTGGGACAGGCAGCGCAGGCAGTCGTCATATGCACCTGCAGCTGGCCTCGTAATTCTGGGTGGAGCGCCTGTTGGTTCTGCATCCTTCCTACTGGTCGAGAGCACCGTCGAGCATTGGCCGCGGCCCGAGAGTATGCAGCCGAATCGGCTGTGGGCAGCACTGGACGATTGCCTGTACTCTCTGTAGGACGGCCTTGCAGATCAAGGTGCCCGACTCAGGCTGAAGCTGCAATATGCGTGCTGTTGGGCCCCGAGCTTTCCCAGGAGCGGGGGCAGGGCGTCCTGCCACTTGGTTTGCTCTTAGCAACCCCGGAATGTCGAATGTGAGCAGCGATGCGACAGCCATGCACCCCCATCCGACAGCCTTTGTACTGCTTTTCAAAAATTACCCCATGCACCTCGTACCTCAGGTGCCACATTTGGCTGAAAACAAAAGGTGGATGCTTCCCATGATCTTGAAACCTGCCACATTGGCCATCCCAGTGAGCAGCAGCAGCTGTTGCCCAAACGCTTGGCGTCAGCTGCAGTAGCACCCACCAGCAGCGCTCGGGGGCAGCAGGTGCCCTGAGCAACGCCAGTAGCAATCATGAAGCAAACGTCAACACTGACACGCGACTTTAATCATTCAAGTCACTGCGCTGAGCACATTTCAGCAGCGGTCGCTAAAGGTGCAGGGCAGGAGGTCCGAGGCGGTAGCTGCGGCAGCTCTGGTTACCTTGATCTGTCAGGTGCTCCGCTGGGCGAGAAAGTTGGGATCAACGGCCCTGCAGCAAGGGCTCCACAGACCAGCAGGCGTCTTTGGTGCACTCATCAGAGGTGTCGACACAAGACACACAACATCATGGCAGCAGTGGTACAGGCCATTGGGCCACAGCAGCTAAGAAGCCAGCCGGGCACTGCAACGCGGCACAGACCATTATGCGTTCAACAACCTTTTCACCTTGTTGGATACATAATTTGTTGCTGAAATTTGTTCTGCGGCTGACGCCCAATCACACAGCGACGCAGGCATTGTGTCACGAGGCCTCCTAGGTCACCATTTTTGGCGGCGTCAGTTGTACCGCCTCGGCCCCATCAGTGAGGTTGTGCAAGGTTGTTAATTGCTAATATTGCATGCGTCTCTCGCCCTTAAGTTGCTTCTATGCTATACGTACGGGTGACGGGCTCTTCCTGAGATATGTCAGCTTGAACGGCGGTTCCGCTCTGACGCCGCGGGGCGCTGCAGGCCAAAATGCAGCCAGGCAGCGCGCTTTCGTCTTGCCCTTCGTCGGTGAGTAGTCGCTGGTAGGGCAGCTTTCGGCGATCACTTCACCCCGACCGGCGCCTGCTTCCTGCTTGCGCTGCTGCTTGGCAGAAAAATGGTCAGAGATTGATCTGCTGCTGCAAGAGGCAAAGCTGCGTTTGCGCGACAGACTGTAATACGGCCCAAGGAGCGGGCAGCGGCACGCGCCCGCGGGGTTACAGCAGTGCTTGCACACATGCAGGCATCACCTACATTGTTCCTGCCGCCCTTGCAGGCGGCGAGGCAGAGCCGCGACCTGCAGGGCCACCTGCAGCGCATGGCATGCATGTTTGCTGACCTGGAGCAGCAGGTGCAGGTGAGGGTGGGCGGGTAGGTGGGTAGTGTTGCTGGCAAAACCCTGCTGTAGCATCGTATTTCTTGCCCTGCACCTGTCTCCTTCTCTCTCCTGGTTTGCATGGCCTGTCATAGTGTATTCCCTCGTTGCTTTGTACTCCCTGCAATCAAACTTCAACAAGCACTAAGCCTGCCTGCAGGCCGTGGCTCAAACCCCTGCCCGCCGCCGAGCCACAGACCCAGGCAGCCCACCGTCTCGCGCCGCCGCTTGCAGCCTTAGCAGCTCACCACAGCGGCAACTCGCTGCCAGCCAGCACCCACCTGCCAGCCAGCAGCCAGCAGGCAGCGCCGCACCGTCCCCAGCCCGGCTGCCGCGCAGTTCGGCAGCTGCTGCTGCCGCCAATTCAGCTGCTGCTGTTTCCAGGCCCTCGCCGCCCGCTGGCAAACGCACCCAGCATTACAACAGCCGAGGCCGGAGCAGCTCTGCGGGCATGAGTGGAAATCACACAGCGGTGCATAGTGGGCGGCATGACAGGCGCTCTTTCGATGGAATGGGGCTGCAGGAAAGCATGGCCCACCAGAGTATGGGGCAGCCACCAACGATAGACAGCTACCAGCGTTTTGCGGCGCAGCTGTTCCAAGAGCGGTTCTGCCCGTTGCGCTTGGGATTGCAGCAGCAAGGGCAGCAGCAGCAGCAACAACAGCAGCAGGAGCAGCAGCCGCAGCAGAGGGAGCAACCGCAGCAAAGGCAGGCAGCCCAGGCGGTGCCCCCACTGGCACAGCAGCCGCGGCAGAAGCAGCAGCAACAGCACCATTCGCCTTCTTTGCGTCGCAACCACCAGCAGCACCCAGATCAGCACATACAGCTGCACCTGCCACGGAAAGAGGAACCAGAGCATGGTTTCCCGTGCAGCGAAGATGAAGTTTTCCCAGCAACGCCCCAGGACGTGCAGCACCGGCAGCAGCACTGGCAGACGCAGGTGCCCGCTGTGCCCGCTGTGCCCGCTGTGTGCTGCAGCGGCGGCAGCGTGGGATCCTATGCATCCGAGGAAGGGGATGAGGTGCTGATGGCTAGCCCAAACAGAGGTGGGTGGGTTGTAGGTGGAATGACAGGGCGGGCCATGTTGGTAAGGATAAATGTTTGGAGGTTCTTGCAGGGCTCCCAAGGTGATGCTTGGCCAAGTGGATGGGTTGGTGGGATCTGCGCATTTGGTGTGCTTGGATGCAAGCGGGAGCGTTGTATTACGCGGGAGTTCAATTGCAGTGTTGTGCCTGAGGATATGTGAGGGTAAGCATGCCTTGTGGTTCCCCAGTTCCTTTCCTTCTGCTGATGCAGCTAGTCCAGCTGGCGCCAGCATGGCGGACAGCAGCAGGGCAGGGCCAGCGGAGTCAGTAGCAGATGCGCAGCAAGGCACGGATGCAACGGTGCAGGCGGTGCAGCCAGCTGCGGCTCCTCCAGCCTTGCAGGCGGTACAGGCAGCGGCGGCTCCTTCAGCAGCACAGGCAGTACAGGCAGCGATGGCATCTTTGACTGTGCAGGCGGTACAGGCAGCGGCGGCTTCGCCCGACGTGCCTGAGCGTCAGGATGAGGCATCCGCGCTAGCACCTGCCTTGCCCTTGTCTGTTAGCACCCAACAGCTGCCGGGTGCGTTCCCGCTCGAGCTGCTAAGTTTACCGCTAGGAGCAGCGGCAGGGAGGGTGGAGGACGCAGGCACGGGCGCTGAAGCTCCCGTTTCATTGACGGGGGGTGATGGCATTAGTGACAACAAAACAGCAGCACTCTCAGCAGCACCAGCACCATTAGCAGCAGCAGCGGGAGCCGTCGGCATTGCATTGGAGGACAAGCTAGAGCAGTGGGGGCAGCAGGATGATCGCATGCAGCTAGAAGCGGTCGATTGCCTGGCGGCGGGGACCCCTGCTGCTAACTTGCCGGGTGAGAAACACTACTGCTCGCCAGCTACTGCAGAGCCCACTGGATGCCTGCACATTTTCCAATTAACAAACAAAAATGCTCTGCTTGTTTTGCACGTTTCATTCTCAACGCATGCTTTGTTTCACAGCGGGATTAAAAACTGGTTCTCTGCTGTGCTATTATGCAGGACCGGGGGAGGGGGGGTCACCTGTCAGCCTTCAGCCGTTGCGCTTGGCGTTTAACCAGGCTGCCAGCCCCGGGCCCCAGCCTCACACCAACCAGCTGCCTGTGCACCCAGCCTTTGCCGCTGAGCAGAGTAGCAGCAGCGGCAGCTGGGGGCCAGCGGATAGGCTAGTGGCTGCAGCTTGTGCTGCTGCTGCTGCTGCTGAAGAGCAAAGGCAGCAGCATCGGCAGCATCAGCAGCAGGAGGCGACGGCATCAGTCAGAAGCGGAGGACGGTCAGCGGTTGTGGCAGCTGCTGAAGACCATGCCGTAGCTCAATGGCAACGGCGGCAACAGGCGGCGGCAGCAATCATCAATGGGGGAGGTGCTTTGGTGGCAGATGATAAGCAGGGCCTTGCAGCAGGTGAAACCCCTGCTGCGCAGCCACCAGAGCAAGCGGCAGCAGCTACACCTGCTGCTGTGCAACCACAAGACCAGGAAGTGACAGCAGCAGCGACAGCAGCAGCAGCAGCAGCAGCGGCAGCGGCAGCAGCTGGAGCAGACCTTCCTGCTGTGCTGGCGGTGGCACCTGCGGCCGCGCTTGCCAACACAGCGGCAACAGATGCACTTGCGGCTGTGCTACCGACGGATTCCGAGCTGCGACAGCAAGCAGCAGCCGTCGCAGCAGCGGGTGCCATGCCGGCTGTGCTGCTAGTATCATCAGCAGCGCTCGCCGACATAGAGCGACCCTCCACTGCGGGCAGCCGGGCGCAGGCGCTGGCTCGCTTGAAACAGCTGCGCCTGCAGCAGCGGCAGGCAGAAGAGGCGATGGGTGCTCGGCCGCACACTTTTGGCAGCTCATTGGCAACAGAAACATTAGCAGTGGAAGCAGTGGAGCACCCGCTTGAACAGCAGGCAGCCGATTCAAAGGTGCCGCTCCATTCGGCGCCGCCGCGGCCAGCACAGCAGCAGGGGGAGCACGGCAAAGCCGCATGTGACATTGCAGTGCCAAGGCCTGTGGGCCAGCAGTGCCTTGAGCCGCAGCATGCGCAGCGGCAGCAGGAGGCAGACCTGCAGCACCCAGAACAGCAGCAGGCGCAGCAGGGGGAGCAGGGGGCGGAGGGGGAGCAGCCTGGGCCTAAGCCGCGGCCGTTTCTGAGGCGGCGAAGCCAGATGATCACGATGCAGGCAAGTGCAGGCGGGCAGGGAATGCAGCTCCTAGGATGAAGTAAAACCAAGCCACTGTGTTTGGCGAGGGGTTTGGCGTGTTCAGTTGCGGTACTGTGCGATACTTGTGTAAACCTCAGTGAGGTGTTGTTTGCTGGCTGGGGATGCCTCACCTCGCTGCACTTCTTGCTGCATCCACTGCGGTTGGCACCCCTAACCCCCAACCCACTCGCCCACCACCCATCCAGCTGAACATTTTTGCTGATTCTGTCAAGTCCTCCTGTCGCCACTGACCACGTTGCTGCCCGCAGAAACTCCCAGACTATAGCACCGTACGGGCCCGTACCAGCTCTCGCTGGAGCCAGCCTGGAGGTACAATTGACAGTACCGCCGGCAGTACCACCCGTGATACCGCCAACATGGACAGCAATGGCACGCACGATGGCGGCGCCTCTGCTGGCGGTCTTGCAGGTTCAGGGGAACTGGGCGCTCCTCAGCTGCAAGCCACTGCAGCACCACCGCCGCTACAGCAGCAGGCAGAAGCACAAGGGCCCGGCAGCAGGGGGATGGCTGGCAGCGCAACCGCTGGCCGGCGGCAGAGCAGCCGGCTGGGCGGCGGCGATAACGGCGGTACACAAGGCCATGGCTGCGATACAGATAGGTTGCTAAGAGGCTTGGAACCAGATGTGGTAGCCTACGCCTTGCATGGAAGCACCAGCCACAGCTGCGCGGCGGCAGCGGCGGGGGATGCGGGTGCCTCCATTGCTGGCATGGCAGGCAGGCCTGGGGATCAGCCTGGTGCAAGGCTAGCGCAGCGGCAGCGCAAGTCGTTGGGTGCTGGTCGTGAGCAGGGCCCCGCACGTTCTGCTGCTGGAAGCCGACCGGGCACCGGCGGCGGCGGCGGCGGCAGCGCCGGCAGCAAACAGCCGCAGCCCCGCACTGCGCGCACCACTCCCTTTGCGCCACGGCCCAACAGCCAGGAGAGCTACTTTCTTCGGCAGGAGGGGGGCAGCGGCGGCATGCAGCAGCGGCAGGCTGCGGGGCGGCGCCCGCGTGGCACACCCCTGTATGACGCCTCCACCCTGCTGCCGCTAACCTTGGACGGGCTGCACCAGGCCAACCTAGGCGGCGGCGGTGCTAGCAGCATGCCCCAGAATAGCCGCCATGGCAGCAGCTTGGTTACAAACCCCCATGCCGGCGGCGGCGGCTGGGGGGGGCGATCTGACTTAGGCAGCATGCTCCCGGCAGCACCCAGCAATGCCGGCGCGGTCCCCAGTAGGCCAGCTAGCAGCGGCAGGAGGGCTGGCCCAGCGTCATCATCATCATCAGCAGCAGGGGCGGCAGCGGCAGCGGCAGCAGGCGGATATTCCGCATTCGCTGCCGAAAGGGGCCCAGGAACGGCGGCAGCAGGGGCTGAGTGCGGTCCACTGGATGCCCTGCTGTCCCAGGTGGATCGCATGCTGATGCAGGTGGAGCGGGCCATAAGCTGACGTGGCAGGCAGCTGTCGTGGCAATGGGAAGCCGACGTGGCAGGCAGCTGATGTGGCGAGCAGCTGTTGTGAACAGGTAGCTGGCAGTGGCAAGCAGCTGACGTGGCAAGTGGCTAAATGTGTGGCGGCAACAGCGGGCAACTCGGCGCTGTTAGTTTGAATGCAACACAGCATTTGTAATGCGCCTGTTCACCTTCATTGCTTTAGAAGAAACAGTACAAGCCAGCAGCAAGTAGTCTTACATAGTGGTGGAGCAACAGAGGGTGGTGCAGCAACAAGGTAAGGTTTACCAGCAGGTCAAGGAGAGCGGTTGGCCATGGTGCGGTACAACGGCGGTACACCGACATCACGTGATGTACTTGTCTGCCTGCTCCATCAGCAGCCGCGCTGAGAATTTGGCGTCCCTGCAAGAACAAGAAAGACAGCTCTGGGTAAGCTCTGGCGAGCACTGTGCGTGTGTTGATGTGTTTGGTTTGGGTGGTGGTGGAGGTAGTGCATGCGTGCGTGCATGGGTGCACGCGATTGCGAGTGGGTGGGTGCGTGGGTGGGGTTGGGGGGATGCTCGAGTGACTAAACGAGCAAGGGGTGGGGAACATCTGCAACAGCAAGGACCACAGGGGCTGCCAAATGCACGCCCAACAACTTGCAACCAACCAAGACTGGGAGGGTGCTGGTGCTTGCCTGAAGAGTGTGTGCACCTCCTCCACATCCCCCCTCGCTATCTGCTCCCGCCCGTTTGTCCGCGACAGCACCGCTGCGGGCGTCATTAGCTGCGGGCAAGGGGAGCCAGCGCACGACGGGTGTCCAAAGATGGCCGCAGAGGCAGCGGGCTGTGTGCACAGACTGCAAAGCGAGGCGGCTGCGGCCGCCGCTCAACAGCACCCCTCAGCCAAGCAGCACCCACCTGCCCGGCACTCGCCGGGGCAGATGCCGCGCTGCAGGGCAGTACACACCCACCCAGCTGCCAACACTGTTAGGCAGCATCAACCAGCAGCCGATGGTGGTGCTGCCCATGCACACCACCAGCCTACCGGCTGCACGGCAGCACCCACCTGCACGGCGTGCCGCAGCGACGTCTCCTCCCCAATCTCCCCGAGGTAAGTCAGGCTCTCCTCATCCAGCCCTAGGCCTTCTACCTGCGGTGGGGGTGGCACCGCATGGGGCAGTGTGCGGCATCACGGGGAATTGTGTGGGGATTTTGCGGGGGTCTGTGGGCGACTGCAGGACCTGTGTTGGCCACAGGTGGCTTGTTGACCGTGGCTCAAGGGGACGGGGTTTGCAGGGAATGCAGCAGTGCTGGCGGTCAACGTGTGGGGGCAGCGTAGGAAGGTTGCCGAGCGATAAGGGAGGGGACAGGGCTGCAAGAAGATCTCAGTGCAGACTGCTCTTTAGCTCCTCACCTGCGCCCTAATGGCCAAGATCTGCACCATTTCTTCTAGCGTGTAGGGCTGCAGGGAAGGCAGAAGGGGCGGAGGGGCAGAGGGGCGAAGGCTACGTATGTGTGAGTTGGGGCGGGGATGGGGGCTGATTGAATGAGGTGGGTTGCATGCGTGCGTGCGTGCGTGCGTGGTGGTGGGGTGGAGGATGGCAGAATGGCTGGGAGGAGGGAAGTTTTGGCTTGAAGGGGGGCAACCGCGGCGCTGTAGCATCCCTCCACCGAGACGGAGCAGCGTCACAAGAATCAGGATGGGTTGAAACCGCC
>JAAMXP010002388.1:953-20553 GCA_019693395.1 Ettlia oleoabundans | reverse complement strand
CCACCCCACCACCCACACACACAGCATCACATGCACATCAATGACAGCAACGGCTGACCCCCAAAACACTAAGGGTCAGCATCCAACACCAGCCTCATGGGAACACCTTCAGCACATATGCACACCAGTGCCGGAGCACTGCTCAGCTCTTCAGACCCTCAACCAACTCTGTCACCGAAGAGACACACAGACCACATGAACCCTATGCCATTGCCATCATACCGCCAACGACTGGAACTGGCCGCCGCTGCGATAGCCCAGGTGGCGCCCCAACCATGGCACGGTCCCGCCCACCCAAGCAGCACATGCACCCCACCCGCGCAGCCAGCCATCCAGGAGAGCAGCAAACGGCGCCGCCTTTTATGCGCCGTGGTACTTCAGCAATGTTCCCACCAGCGCCTCCACTGCACGCTGATGCTCTGAATACGCTCCAAGCAAGCCAAGCAGCACACCCGGCCCACATGCGCTCACCCTCCCGTCTGAGTAGCAGGAGCTTCTGCTCCTCCAGGGCCTTCAACCTGCCGTGAAGTATCAACTCAAGCTCCATCAACAGCACAAGCCGCCGGTCATCCGACTCACTGCGGTCCGCAAGCTTCTCCAGGGTGTCGATCTTGGCCTTCACTGCCGCCAGCCTGACCCTCACCTCTCTATTGTCCTGCTGCACCTGGGCCATGGCGCTGGGTGTGGCTGCAGCAGGCTCAGCAGTGGACCCTGCATGCACCAGGGCAAGGCACATAATCACGCTGGCAGCACGTGGGCACGGTGGAAATGCAAGCGGCGAATAAATATGACTGGATTGTCGCAGGAGAGCCCAGGTGGTGCCCCAACCAAGCCAAAGTAGCGCCCACCCAAGCAGCACCTGAATTGCACCCACGCAGCCAGCCATCCAGGGGAACAGCAAAATGCGACGCCTTTTAGGCCCTGGTACTTCAGCAATGTTCCCACCAACGTCTGCACTGCACGCTGATGCTCTGACATATGCTCCAAGCAAGTCCAGCAGCACACATGGGCCACATGCACTCACCCTCCTGTCTGAGTAGCAGGAGCTTCTGCTTCTGCAAGGCCGTCATCTGCTCCTGCAGGGCCGTCTTCTCCTTTTGCAGGGCCTTCAACCTGCCGTGAAGTATCACCTCAACCTCCCGCTGCCGCTGGAGCTCCTGGTCATTCGACACACTGCGGTCCGCAAGCTTCTCCAGAATGTCAATCTTGCCCTCCACTGCCGCCAGCCTGATCCTCACCTCTTTGATGTCCTGCTGCACCTGGGCCATGGCCATGGAATTGGATGCAGCAGGTTCACCAGCAGACCCTGCGCACACCTGGGCAAGGCACATAATCACGCTGGCAGCACGTAGGCACGGGGCACATTAGAGTGGCGTACACATATGACACTGACGGTGAGGCACCATCGCAGTGGCGGGGCAAAACAGCAATGTGTGGCAGGGAGGCAGTGGCTCCAACTCTGATGCGATCAAGCTGCCCTGCTGCGTGCCTCTCCAGCCACAACCAGCACGCAGCTACCTGCTGTCCACCCACCTGATGATGAGCCGGGAAGCCGCTCCTTGGCGTCACCAGATGCTGCGACGGCCTGTGCCCGCCGCGCTGCAAATGGCACATGTGGTCTAGCCCGCAGCAGACAACTGCGGGCATCTGCAGGCCGCTGGCGGTTGCTGCCCACCATGCAATGTCCAGCGGTGTAGGTGCGCATTGCTGCCAGGCCTGCAATCAGACAGGGGGGGAAACATTGGAGGATGCAAGGCCCACTGTTGCAGAAGGAGCCGTTCCTGCTGCAGGGGTTGGCTGGCGCAACCTGCCAAGCAAGAAATTGTGCGCTCCCTGCGGCATGCATTGGCAACTGCAGCGCAACATGTAGCAACCGCATGCCAGTTTGAAAGGCAATCTGGCTTTCAACCTCGGCGCCGAATGGCATGCAGCACAAGCACAGCCTCATAGCGCCATATGGCATATGTTGTGTCCAGCATGCAGCACAGAATACCCCTTTGTGGTTGTAACTGGGAGGAACCACCTAACACACCCACCTGGAAAGCCGTCTGGCGGCTGCGCAATGTGGCTTCAGCCTGGAACACTCCCAAGACGCCGCTCCGCTGCCAGCGCGTGAAGTTTCAAGTGCTGCGTGCGGCTGCTGTGTACAAGAGAGTTTCCGAAGCCCTTGCTTCCCAACACCGGCAGGCCTGTGGGAGACAGCGGGGGACAAACGACGAGGATAGAGAGGTACCCTGTCAGCCACACAGGAGCCATTGCTGTATGCAGCACTTGGGCCACCGCACGCTGTCAGACTGCGATATACTTGAGCGCTGACTCGAGGCTTCCAAGGCACGAGAGCAGGTTATAAAGCTAGAAGTGCGGTGCAGGCGCGCAGCAAGAAGGCAGAGGCACAAGCGGTCATTGCAATACGGCTGTCAAAGCCACGTGATTAACATCAACTCAACCACATGGCCACCCGATTGCACACAACGGGTACTGTTGTGAACCACCCACCACATTGTGCTGCACGCATGCAGTAATGCACCAATGGACCTTACCTAATGGAGCTTATTAACAGACCACTTGAACAGTGCAGGTGCGCAATACTCAACTCCGCTTTGTGCAGGAACACAAAGCCTGCAACTCTTGCAGCACTTAATATGCCAATGCCCACCCGGCACAAACCACCGCCATTCGGCAAGGCGGCCGCACAACTCCATACTCAGAGCTGATGCGGGAACGCGCTTTGTCTGTCGTTGTACAACCACACTGTGATACACAGCCCTTTGAACTGCTGCTGGGGCGGCATTTCGCTGGCATTTCGGCTTAGGAATAGACAAGAGACAATTGAGCAGCTGCCCGGAGCGTCAAGCCCGCCACTAACCTGGTCCGAGAGTGGAAATTGAGGCAGCAGCCCTCAAACCACCAGGCTCCGGCAGCAGAGCACTCCACCGTACTTCAGGGGTGTGCCATTGTTGCGTGTAAATCCATCCATGCAATAGAGCTGCAGGGTGTCAGCTATCTTTGCGCGAGACGAGAGCGAGACGAACGGTGGCTAAGCTGCCGTGTGACCAGCCAGGCCGGGCCAAACAAAAAGCTGGCTGCTTGGCAGAAATATCGGACTACTGCCGGGATGCAGCGCGCGTGGCCGACAGAAGGTTCAGCAAGATGAAGGTGAAGTACAGGAATTGTACTGCTTGAGTTTGTTTGGCGAAATAGAGGCCGCAAGCAGGAGCAGAATGACAGCAGTATTAGACCGAAATATCGGTCACTCAATGTCAGGTTCACCTCGAGTTTGCTCGTACAATTCACCAAAAGGTCGGCAGTCTCCAAAGGGGCACAGCCCCCGTCTTTAGACGGCCGCTTAAACTCAATTTTGGGTCCTCCTATCTTGGCGGTTTCCTGATTTTAAACGATGGGAAAAAATCGTTTTGCAGCTAATTCATAACGAAGTACGGGGAAACCTTTGAGAAGGAAGAGGTAAACGCTCTGCGTCCAGCCTGGGGGACCTCGGCCGGAAATGGTTGCTGTGATGCCGCACTGATGAGGATCGCAAGCTCTCTAGAGCAGCGAGGTCCCAGAAACCCCGCTGGGGTGCGGCTTTGCCGAACTTGTCGGCGCCTGCTGGCACCACTTTGCGACCAACACATTGCCTGCCCATCCCAGATGCCTGGCCATCTGCAGGGTTTGAGCCCAGCATGGAACTGCTGCTACTCTCAATACGAATAGATGCCTTCCCTGTCAAGCTGGAGTGCTGCGAGGTGGACGTGCCAGGCGGGAGGAGGAAGACGCGGCAAGCGGGTGCTTGGTGCTGGGTAGCTGAAACTGCGCCCAGCGGCGTTCGACTGCTTGGCCACTACTTCAACAGTCCTACTTTCACATGCTGCGTGCCTTGCGCTAGGATTCAGCCGTGCCGTCGACCCGCAGCTGGGCAGCTTCTCTTGAGCAGCTGATAACCCTTCAAGAGCAAGCGCAGCGGTATGAAGCCCGGTTTGCTGCCGCGACTCCAGTTGCTGCAAACCTCCCATAGCACATGTGTGTGTGTTACATAACCCCGCTACTTAGGCCCTACTGGACCTGGGCAGGGGAGCCGTACCGGCCGACTCAAAACCGTGCCTGCGGGTGTAGCCGGCATCCAAGGGACACCCCTCATTTGACCTGCCAGCAGCCAGGGGACACCCCTCCCCTGGCCTGCTGACCGTCCTGCCGGACACGCAACCCCTAACCTCAGTGAGGGGGGGACGTGTTGATCCTTGGCAGCTTAGGTGAGTTCATAACATACCCCCAACCATTTTATCCATTTCACTCCAGCAATGGGAGCTGGCCTGCCTGACTGTAATCTGCAGCACTTTGCTGGCTTTGCTGGTCTGACATGGCTAGAGGCTGCATCAAGGTGGCGCTTCACATCTCCAAGCTCAACTGGCGATGAGCTGGGGGTCCTGATGTACAGTATGGTGTGTTGGCCGGCGGGTTATGGGTGAATGCGCGGGTGGACTTTCAAAATCGAATTCTGGGTGCTGTGCATCCGAGCGTTGCCAGCAAGCACCTGCTGTCAATTAGTAGCTTGGTGGGCTCAGATGAGGAGCAGATACCCACTATGTTTCAGCGTAAAACCTGCTCCCCTCTACACCCTGATCTTTTGCCTGTTCCTCTGTTCCCCTCCCAAGTTCAATTTCTCACCAACCATGATTTCTGCTGCACCCAGCCGCACAGGCCAAGCAGCCAGACAAGACAGAGCTTGTCGACTTCCATAACTGCTACCTCCTGCAGGTGAGCAGTTTGCGTTCCAGTTCACAGTAGTTAGGTACTGTTTGAGCGTGCTGTTTCAACCAATCTGCAGCTGTCCACCTGCTCAAAGTTGCAGAAAAATCAGCAGGCATTCCACCAATCTCCTTTTACGGCCTCAGCAAGGGCACCCGTGAGGGCAATAGCTTTCAAAGCCAGCTGGGGGCTCAGATTTACCTTGCACCTCTTTAGTACATAAATTTTTCCTTTTATCCTACTCCTATAACGTTTCAACCCACCCATGCTGCGCCCACTGCTTGCTCTTTGCCGCCCACTTTGCAATGCTGCAGAAGCTAGACCAGCCTGGTGATGACTCGGTCAATCAGCTTGAGAAGTTCAACCGTGAGGGCCTCAGCATTTGGTCTTATTTTAGCTGTTGTGGTTTGGTGGTCATTGCGGGCCTGCATCTGTTGGATCCGAGCCAGCATGCATTTATTTTGCCTGGGAAAAGATGGGCGGGGTGGGCAGTTGGAACCTTCGCCATTCACCCCGCCCCAGGAGCAAGAGTGGCAGTGGCCATAGCAGCGCTGGCTGCCACATCGAATCGAGTGTGATTCAAAGGTACATTGGTATGCAAATGAGTACACAGGGGGTTGAAGCTGAGACAGAAAGCACCAAGGCATGCAGTGGATGGCCCACCTGTCTCAGGTCGCTGCAATGACATGGTGCCAGCAGCGACAGTCGACTCTGCTAGGCACTCTGCTCAGCGAATCAAGGTAGATGTCGCTGTCAAGAAACTTTTGAACTGTGACTGGGGCCGCTGGGTCGACATGCAAGACAAGATGCAGGGTGCGGCTCGAGGTGCAGTTGCGGCCCAGCCGCTCAGCGTCAGAGATCATACGCATCCGCCCTGATTCAGCAGTCAGCGGCCAGCACACTACTGTCGGCCGCTCCGCCACCAACCCGCCTGGCCGCCGCCTTCCTGCCGCTGCCCGCCTTTTTGCAGAGCTTTCCTCCCGGCTGGACGCCGTGCTCAAGCGCCTAGCAGCCCTGGAGCTTGCTGCAGGCATCACACCAGCTGAAGTTATTGGCGCCAGGCAGCTTGCGATCCTGGACCGCCTTAGCCGACTGGAATCAGCCTGCAGCCTGACGCCCCCTTCAGCACCCACAAACCGTTTTGCCCCTCCCCCCGCAGCAGCCTCCCTGCCTTGCCAGCTGCCTTCTTTGCCTGCCCAGCAAGCCCCACGTGCCACCGCCTGCTTGCTGTCCGAGGTGCGCAGCGTGGATAGCAGCGGCAGCCCGGTGCAGCAGCGGTTGCAGGCGGAGCTGTTGGATCGCGGCCTCACCCGCCACAAGTTTGTGCGGGCGCCTCCTGAGTACTACGATAAGCCTCTAGAGTTTAGGTGCGGCCCCTGCTAGCTTTCTATATGCTTCCAGGTGCAATCCCTGTTAAGCTTTGTACTTCCTTCTTCTGCCGTTCTGTCATATCATTGGCTTTGTGACCCTGGGCAAGTCGTGGCCTGTTGGGAGGGGGTTGATTGGAGGCCCATGTTGTGGGGACAAGTGGAGGCGAGGGAATGATGAGCGAATAGGGCTAGGGTGGTGAGGCTTGGCCGGGGGTTGATAGCCACCTATGAAAACTGAAAATGCTGGATGGAGCTTTGGGTTGCAGCCACAGCCATCATGGCAGCTGAAATTTACCCACTTTCACCAAACGCTCCTGACATCAGCACAATCAGCCTGAGCCCCCCTTGTCGCATTGTATCAATGATGGACCATAAATATCCCGTGCAGGCAGAGCGTGGTGGGTGCTGCCAGCATACACCACCTGTGCAAGAGCATCGTGATGGAGAACACGCGGGCGCACCCCTCGGGTGGGTGGCTGGGTGTCTGGGTTTCTGGGTGCATTGGTGGCGGGATGGGCAAACAGCTGGCTATCTGGATACCCACAATGCTTGGATGGTGATGGTGTGAAGGTTTTTGAGTGATTGAATAGAGAGTCGAGCAGGTTCGAGCAGGTGGGTGCTCGTCGCATGTCTGCACCCTCAAGAAGAGCCCCACAAGAAAGGGTGTCAGAAGCGTTTCAGGCTTTGCATGGGCGCTGCTTCAGGCATTCTGCTGCAGTATGGCTGTGGGGGTGAGCAAATCAGCTCCTTAGTGCTCATAGCCACAGGGCGGCAAAGTCTGCCACCATAGAGCGGGAAAACATGTGTTCAGCATGTGAGCACAGCCTTCAAGTACCATTGTGCCATTTGTGCATCATCAATGTGGATTGGCACGTTTCACTTACATTTTGCCCTTTAAGTCGCACAATTCACACCTTGATATAGATCCACCTCCGCTCCTGCTCCTCCTGCAGTTACCGACTGCTCGGACCCCAGCAACTCAAAGTACTACCTGGTGGTGATACAGGTGGGTGGGGTACATGGTCTGGCCCTGTGCAGTGCCACTGTTGTACGCAGCAACAAGAGTGCACCGCCGTCACATTATGCCTTAGTGCCTGGCCGATGTGTACCTCTTGCCAGCTGTGCCGCACCTGCACTGCCAGTTGTATCGCAGTATCGCAACTGATATGCCGGCTGTGTCCCAGATGTACTGCTGCAGTACACGGCGCGGCTGAATGCAGAAAAGCTGCAGCATTACATTTACAAGCTGAGCGGCGGCAAGGTGGCCAAGAAGTATTACAAAATTCGGCTGGCGCCAGAGGCGGCGTCGGGTGGGTGGCAGTGTAGTGCTGCTGTGCTGTGCTGTGCTGTGCTGTGTTGTGCTGTGCTGTGCTGTGCATGATGGAGTATAGTACGCGCGGCGTGGCGTGGCGTGGCATGTAAGCCATGGAGGGCTCACTGCACCCCTGCAGATGAGTTGACGGGGTTTCAGCACAACGGCGTGTCACCCATCGGCATCCGCACACGCCTGCCCATCATCCTGTCACACAGGCAAGCCACTTCATGCGTTGCTTGGCAGGCACTTTCATTCTTTCAGAAGTGTGTGGGGGGTGGGGTGTCAATTTTTTGTAAAAGGGCCCGTGGGAGGCGGCGGCAGGCACGGCGGCAAGCACATATGGTGTGATGGACACTGCAATTGCCTGCCTGCCTGCCTGCCTGCCTGCCTGTCTGTTCCCGCGCCAACCGGCAGTCCACCAGCAAATGCCGTGTTTGGTGCATCGTTGGCTTGAGTCACTCACTATGCTAGGTCCAGCTGTTCGCTGTGGTGCAAGGGCGGTCCTCTGTCTGTGCCTGCAGGATTGCGGAGCTGCAGCCGGATACTTTCTTCCTCGGTGCCGGAGAGGTGGACCTCAAGGTGGGGGCGGGGATGTGATCAGCATGGTTATCAGCAGCATTATGGTGCTGCTGAGTGGGGCGTGGATGAGTGCTGTGCTTAGGCTGCCGTACAGGTGCTTGAGGCGCTGTGTGCTTAGTGTTGCTGGACTGCCGGCTTTGGACTGCTGCAGTGTGGCATGCCTGGTGCCACACAACCGTGACCAGCAGGCCTTGAAACTCTTTAGACAAACAACAATCGAACAGCCAACGTGGGTGTGGTGTGGTTGTTCGGTGCATGCAGGTTGGGTTCAGTGCTGCCGACTTCATTGTTGCATACCAGGTGAGGTTGCCGGCACAGAAACCCACTCACTCCCCGGAAGTCCCGTACAACGTATGCGGTGCATTGTGCATGGTTTGGTAAAGGTTGAGCTGGCATGCCGCAGGGGAGAGGCGGTTTGTCCACCAGTGATATGCCAGCACTTGCTTGGCTGATACCATTGGGATGTTTTCCTAAAACCCTTCCCCTGTCCCGCATGCTCTGGCTCCACAGCAGAAGCAATTACTGTCCCTGCCTGCCTGGGCCCTGTCCTATCACGAGCAACGTGATGGGGTCCGGCACAGGGACTGAGCCACAAACCACCCAGCCTGTGCTCCGATCGCTTGCTCCTTTTATTACGTTGCTGCCAGTTACCCTTTTACCCCTTTCCCCATCCGCCCCTTTGCCCCAGCCGATGGTGGTGGACTGCACGTACAACGATGATGACGAAATGGCGGCACGCTCCGAAACTTTCTCGGAGGTGTGAACTGGCATGGTGCAGCAAAGCATGGCATAGCGTGGTACAGCACTAGAAAGCCACCCGCAAGAAAGCCACCTGCGGTTGTGCCTCAAGCCTCATCTCTGCCCCTGTAACTTATTTAACTGCTAACCGCCAATCAAATCATCACGGTAGTGTGTGTTATAATCAAGGCGTAACAAATCATGCTGCCAGGGTGGTTAGCCGTATGTACAGGCATGCTGAGCTGGCCGGGCGCACCAGTGTTGAAGCGCCATTTGGGGAAGGCAGGTGCTGCCTTACAGGGTCCTAGATGGCCCAGCGCTGGATTGAGGGATCGATATGTGGTCACCAAAGTGTGCAGTTTTGCCAGATTGGCTCACTGAGGTGCAGCGTAAGGGCAGTGCTTGGCAGATGCGCATGCCTCACCGCCGTGCGCCGAGCGGTTCCGTTGCCTGCCGCTGCTGGCAGCATTTCGCTGGCGCGACGGTGCGAATCGCATAAACTTGCTCTTACCCTTAAATCTTCGGCACCAGCATGGCGACTGATGGTGCAAGTTGATCTTTGTAGGTGCAAGGCACTCCGGATCACGAGGGGGCGTTAGGCGGCAGCTCAGGAGCATGCGTCACTTTCTTCCGGATAGTTCGCTCTCCTTTGACGTAGGCTTATTGCAATCAGCGTCTGTGACGTATAGCAGAGCCATAACAACTATATTAGACCTTGGAGCTAGTGCGTAGCTTGAGTGGCCACTCGCAGCAGCGGCGACAATCGCTCCACGCCTCGCCGCCCAATTATCTCTATCTGGAGTCAATCTGTGTTGAAAGGTGAGCATTAGAAGCTGCCAAGTAACGGGCGGATGTCGCAGTTGAGCGACAGGCCACTTCGTCGCCCTCTCGTGAGTCCGGTGCTTATTATGGCGGACGTGCCCTCGAGTGCCTTCTCCGCACGCAATAGCCGCACCCACATTGGCGGCAATGTCTCTGCGATTTGATATAGCGCTTGTAGCGCTTCCGCGCATCCCACATGCCACTTGCTCCCCTGTGCCCCCCAACCGCCGTAAGCTGCGCCTGCTCCCGCTGCACGCAGGCCTGGTGGGGGGCGCCCTGACGCACGAGCTGCCATTGGCGCCCAGCCTGGTATGCCGAGTCAGACAGCCTTCGGCACAGCTGCAGCGGTTTTCTGCTTAGTGGCGGTGAGTAGTGAAAACACAAAAGGAAATGCTACGCCTTGACCCAGCAGCTGCCGCAGCTACCCCGCCGGCCACCGCCCAAAGTGTTTCACACCTGACCCTCACCCCCACCCTCAGTTGTGTTGTTGCTGCAGTGTGCCGCGGCCTGCACAGCTGTCCTCCTACTGTTAGACCGCAGCGTTGGGCCCCATTGGATTGATCACACGATCGTGACCACAGGGCTCCTCTCAGCCGCATGTGCCCTGGCCACCGCCAGCTGCCAGGTCAGTCAATGCATGCTTTGTTCCCACCCGGTTTCATCAAACTAGCTGTTGAACAGCTGAAGTGGCGCAGTGGCCTGCAGCTTGTGTATTGGAGAATGACTGGCTGGGTTGACAGGGCTGGTTGGACCCAGGTGCAGCGCATGCTGGGCAGCTACTGGTAGCCACAGCTAATAAAAGCTAGTCATCCAGCTGGCTTTGGGCTCTACCAACTGTCTGCAACATATGCCGCCACACTCCACACATCCTGCAGGTGCACTGCGGCAGCATAGCAAGCCGCAGCAAAGCCCGCTGGGTGCTACCAGCCGTCGGCGCCACCGCACACCTTGGCATGCTGGCGTCACTCACAGGTGTGCCGGGATAAGAGCGGCGGGACAACAGCATGGGCAGTATGTGTTTCTCACCCTGCATTCAACCACATACAATAACCCTTTTGCGGGGTGAAGTGGAGCTCGCTACCCTGCCCGCCTGTAACAGCAACCGCGCGTTGGCCGCTCCTCCCTGCCCGCAGTCTTTTGGCGCTGTTGTGCGACGCGCAGCTACTACAAGCACTACGGCGGCAACTCGCGAGGCGCCACGATAGAGCGAATGCAGGTCAACTATTTTGAATACTTGCACCGCTGGACGGACGAAGAAGCAGCCCTGTACTTCTTCGGCTGCTTAGGTGGCGCCGTGGCCTGGCTGCTGGCCCTCGCAGCAACCGCCCTTGATGCCTGGATGGCTGGCAGAGCTTGCAGCGGGGGCAAGCTGCCGCTTGCAGCGGCAGATGTAAGCAGCGTAGATAGCAGCAGCAGCGGCAGCAGTGACGGCGGCAGCAAATGTGGCAGCAGGAGCGGCAGCAGTGTCAGTGCCAGCAGTTGTTTGCAGGCACCCGCTGAGAGGCGGGTGGCTGTGTTGGAGGAGAGAGCTCCATTGGACGAGCCTCTGCTCCCATGCACAGTCCCCTGCACGGCAAAGTCTGCTGCGATACCTACCCTGCAGCACGCAGGGAGTACAAACAGCCAAGCATCCTTTTGAATGCTGCCGACTGAAGCTAGCAATTTACCTACCTCGTAAACCCAACTGGTGACACCTTTTCATTGATTATTCCGTACCTTACCCAAGTCCTCTTGTCGGTAGTATGTTGTCAGAACCCCTTGCCTGTGACTGAGTGGCAGGCCCTTGCCAAGCCTGGCGCCTCGGTGTTTTACCAGCCTACCTCCCTTCAGCATTGCATCTCTCTTAGCAAAATTTGCAGCCCTGTATCTCATCTCTCATCTGCACTGTTCTGATTGTATATTTTGACTGGCAACGGACTGGCCACCACCGACAAGGCAAAACATGACAGGGCTGGATGGTTGCGCCAAGAAGGTTAAGAGGCTGCAGCGGCATGGGTGCCTGATGGCAAAAGATGTCAAGGGGCATCTGTTGGAACGCTTTACGACCTTTGAAATATAGCAAACGCCTGGCACTCGGTAACCACACCGATCCAGAAACTATGGACGGGCAGGCGAGCCCGGGTGGATGACGTCAGCCACGCCGTGAGCAGCGGCGGTGGTGCCACGTGGCTTTCGAGGCGGGTGGTAGCCCCTCTTTCTGTTGAACAAGGCGCATTAATTGCTTTCGTTAACCGTGCCAAGATGACCGTGACTAACAGCTCGTCCATCTATGAGCCAGCGCTCGATGCAAACACGGGAAGTTACAAGTTCTTCTTGAACGGCGATTGGAAGACCTCGCAGAGCGGAAAGACCGTAAAGATCATCAACCCTTCCACAAACGCGCCATGCTTCAACGTGCAAGGCAAGTTTTGACCACCACAGCGCGCCTGTTAGAGGCCTGGCAGCACCCTCGATGTCTCCTTTCAGCCACGGTGCCCAATCCAAGGAGCCGGCGGAACCATTCCGCGGTTGAGCACCGACTGGTGGCATGCTGGCAGCGCACGCCGGCGGATGGGCGGCAACTGCAGGCCTTGCGCTTGCTGGGTGCGACACCTACTGCCTCTTGCGTCCCTTGCCTGCAGCGTGCACGCAGCAGGAGGTGGACGCTGTTTTCCAGTCGGCCAAGGAGGCGCAAAAGGTGCGCGAGCCGGCGGCTTTACCACCCAGCAAGCTGCTGCCGCCGGGGCGGCTGCTTGGTTGCCTTCCACTGCTCTTCTAGCTGCTCATAGCAGTGCACCATTTTGCTGGGTGCTGCATATTTACACCTGTACGTATTTGGGCTGTATCAGAGGCTTTGACCCAGCGCATTTTACCTCACTTTGTGGTAAAGGCTGGGCTGTAAAGCACTGCGCCAGCTTAATGAGCCTGCAGCCGGCACCTGGCTCCCCGCCCCCCGGCTTAGCTAACCGCCGCTCATACTCCGAGCACAGTCACTGCTGTACCCTTGTTCGCCTTATTTTGAGCGTTCTAGCGGTGAAACGCTTTCAGGTGCATCTCGGCCCTCCTCTTCGTGTTCTAGCTTTTTGTGGCACCACCCCTTGTGCTGCCGTTGCCGCTGCCGCTGCCGCTACCGCTGCCGCTGCCGCTGCCTTCGCCCATTTGGAACACTCCTGCAGCTACCCTCAAGCCTGCGCCCCACTTCCGAAAGCTGCTGCTCGCTGCTGCACCGGCATTTCGCTTTCCATCAATGCTCGTAACTCTAATTTGATCTTCAAAATCGGCCGCAGGCTTGGGCACGCACCCCTCTGTGGCGCCGTGCTGAATACCTGCACCGCGTGGCGGCTGTCATGCGGGAGAATGCTCAGCCCATTGCTGATGTGCTTGTGAAGGAGGTGGCAAAGCCGGCAGCAGATGCTTACACAGGTGTGTGTGGGAGGTAGGGTGGGGGTGAGGGGGGGGCGCCTCTAATGATTGGGGTGATTGGTGGAAGATGCAGTTGAGACAGGCATGAGGTAGCAGCTTGCAAATTTGGGTTTCGATACGGGTGAGCAGCGTTGTTTAGCGGCCATGGTGCTGTTGCAACTTGGCAGTAGGTTGTCACTACTGCTGTGGTGTGGGCCTTGTTCAGCTATGCCGCCCACCTCATCATAACAACACCTTTCCAATCAACTACATTCCCCTGATATAGTGCATGCCCTGGTGACTCCTGGCGCTGAGCACAATTCCTCCACTTCGGGACTGTTTTGCAACATGTTTGCAGAGGTGATCCGCAGCGCCGACCTCATCTCGTACACGGCCGAGGAGGGCGCACGCTTCTTCGGCGAGGTGGGTGCCTGCCCTGCTTGTCTTGCCACTTGCCTGTGCCTGCTGTGCCTTCTGCGGACTGCAATTACACCACCCTCCTGCTGACTGCAGCACCCCACATAGGTCGTTAAATCCGCCACCGCCATTTCCACCCACCTTCACCATCCCGTTCTCCGAGGGCTGCGCTGTTACTTACCATCAATGTGCGCTCATGCTTTGGCCGTTCTTGCTGCAGGGCAAGCTGCTGACCAGCGACTCTTTCCCTGGGCAGGACCGCACCAAGCTGTGCCTCTCCTCCAAGGTCAGAGTGTGAGAGTGTCACACGATCAGCCAGCCAGGTTTTTTCCCTCTTTCTGTTTGTTTTCTTGTGCAGAAGCAGGGGGCTATGGCTGAAAGCATCTGCTTGCTGCTTGGCTTTCAACCTGCAGGTGCCGCTCGGCGTTGTGCTGGCCATCCCTCCCTTCAACTACCCCGTCAACCTGGCAGTCAGGTGAGCATGACACCACAAACTGAGGACTGAACCACAGTAGCTTATACCAACTGATGGGAACTAGCAAAGTATGTCACGCACATATATGAAGATTCGCCATTGTTGTTCCACATATTCAGCCGAGTTGCCCTGCTTATTGCGACACCCTCAGCACGTCCAACATCGCACGTATACCACCTCGCCATGCTCCCTGCTAACACCGTCCTGCAGCAAGATCGCGCCTGCGCTGATGGCCGGCAACACAGTGGTGCTGAAGCCCCCCACCCAAGGGTCCGTGGCGGGCCTGCTCATGGTGGCATGCTTCGCTGCTGCGGGGCTGCCAGCTGGCGTGGTCAACTGCGTCACTGGTGAGTTCATCAACCTGCCGGTGCTTCCTAGCTTAAGGTCACTGCTGCATTTTCAGATGGCTGATGCTTCCTTTGGAGGGTGGGTCTAAGTGGTCGGCTGGCTGGCCAGCTGGGAGCCCTGCACGTGCTGGCGGCACGTTCTACGCCGGGGGTGGTTGTGTGTAGGCTGGGTGCAGCCTGGGTGCTGCCCGAAAGCTGCTGGCAGGTAACCTTGGGATTCATGGCTACAGGGCTGCGGGCTGCCAAACTTTTGGCGGCAGCAGAGGCGTCTGTTTCTTCCTTTTGTAAATAACTTGTTTCCTCTTGGACGTACAGGCCGTGGTAGCGAGATTGGCGACTACCTGACCACCCACCCCCTGGCCAATGCCATCTCCTTCACTGGTGGCGACACCGGCATTGACATCTGCCGCAAGGCCGCCATGGTGCCCATCCAGGTGTGTTGAGGGTCCGTTGCATCCTGGTGGGTTGTAAAGTGTGGGTTTGGATGTGTACAGGAGGCGTCGCACAATCGGTTTAGGCGTACCCGGTCAGTTGCAGCTTCAACCACGACTTTCTGATCGAACACCCAGCATGAAATAGCTCACCGAGTGCCCACAGATTGTGACAAGGCTGACACTCTGCTTCTTCAGCGTCAAGTCTCAGAATATGTTGCTGATGCCGGTTGCGTTTCCCTTTGCACCCTCTCACACATTACTATCATGAATCGACACTATCATTAGTGCTTCCTCCTCCCGAACCCCTCGCACATTACTCATATTACCGATTGTCTACCTCAACCCGTCAAACATGACCAACACGACCGCTCGTACTCCATCGCCTGCAGATGGAGCTTGGCGGCAAGGATGCAGCCATCGTGTGTGAGGATGCGGATATTGAGCTGGCAGCCAAGCACATCGTGAAGGGTGCTTTCAGCTACAGCGGGCAGCGCTGCACGGGTGAGGGCAGCTCTTTGTTGTGGCGGCAGTGGCGGCCGATGCTACTGCTTCTTTCATGGTAAACAGGGCAGGGCAATGCCTTATGTTGTGATGCAGCCATCAGGTTTAGTGATGATTTTGAGTTCAGCTGCTTGCTTCCCGTCGCTCTCTGTTTTGGCTGCGCTGGCTTAGGGTACACGTAATTATCTCAAAACTGACGTGAAAACTGAACCATCTAAGGTCCCCCCAAATTTCCCTCAATGTGCCTGCAGCCGTGAAGGTGGTGCTGGTGCATGAGTCGGTCGCTGATGAGCTGGTGCCACGCGTGCTGGCGGGTGTGAAGAAGCTGACCGTGGGCATGTGAGTTTGTGCGGGCACAGGATCGCAGAGATGAGAATGGCCGGGGAAGGGAGCGCATGGTTGTTGATGCCCGTTTCATAAAAATGCACAGTCAGGAATGAAGGACCCCTCCCTCCAGCCTGAGCCTCGTATTGCTGTTTGGCATTTTCCGACCACCCCTTGCGCCCCGCTACTTTTTGTGTATGGTGCCAGTATGCAGCCTGCCTCCCTGCCTGCAGTATTTCCCATTTTCCTCACCACCTTCATCCAGTTCCTGTGTCAAACAGTCCTGCTGGATACACCTTGTGTCATGATGCCCGTTTCATAAAAATGCACAGTCAGGAGTGAAGGACCCCTCCCTCCAGCCTGAGCCTCGTATTGCTGTTTGGCATTTTCCGACCGCCCCTTGCGCCCCGCTTTTTTTTGTGTATGTTGCCAGTATGCAGCCTGCCTCCCTGCCTGCAGTATTTCCCATTTTCCTCACCACCTTCATCCAGTTCCTGTGTCAAACAGTCCTGCTGGATACACCTTGTGTCAAACTATTCAAAGCTATATTTCATCTGTAGCATCCCTTCCGCCTCCTTGTGCAGGCCTGAGGACGACGCCCACATCACCCCCGTCATCTCCGAGTCCTCAGCCAACTTCATTGAGGGGCTGGTGAGCTGCCAAGTAGTAGCATTCATTCACTGCATTCAGGGGAAAAGGGTGGGGAATGCGATTGCATCGCAAACCAGTTATCGGGGCTGTGAAACGGGCATGATGCAATCAGCAGGGGGTGGGGGGTGAGACATTTCGCTTGGTATGTACCCCCGCGCCTGCCTGCCAACGGCCCTCCCAAGCATTAAATCAGCACAGCCCCAACTTCCATCCCTTTTGCGGTACCCCACGTGCAGGTGAAGGACGCTGAGATTAAGGGCGCCACCTTCTGTACAGGACCGTACCGTCGTGAGACCAACCTTATCTGGCCCGTGGTATTGGACAACGTCACCCCTGACATGCGCATCGCTTGGGAAGAGGTGGGCGGAAGCTACCACCTGTTGGTCATCTGCCTGTGGGCAGTTACTGGGCAGCTGCCTAAGCAGCTGTGGTCGCAATGTCTACATTTGCCCATCATCAGCCGACAGCCGACAGGAACATGAGAAAGGGGCATGTGAGCACAGCAACTGTAGATCACGCTACCGCCCATTCGCCTGCATTCTTGCATTCCCTGTGCTTGTTGCAGCAAGTCACCTGTTTTCCACTGTCCACCAGCCTACCTGCCTTCTTGCAACCCCTGTGCTTGTAGTGCAGCCTTTTGGCCCCGTGCTGCCCATCATCCGTGTGAAGAGCGTGGATGAGGCAGTGCAGCACGTCAACGCAAACAGGCTGGCGCTGCAGGTGGGTGGCGGGGCATATGTGGTTTGCTGAGATGTGGGCGGTAACAGGCTCATTCGCCAACATCTGTGGTAGGTCCAGGGGGGCTGTACATGTTGCCTGTGGGCTGTAGGTGTTTGAGGAACTATGTAGAGGCTGTTGATTGACGTACTGCAAGTGACATAGTGCAGCCTCGCATTATGCCGCCGCTGCTGTTCTCAGCTGAGCATTGAGCCATCATGCCCCATTATTTGCTGAATCCCCGCCCACCCGAGAATCCTTTCAAAATGTACCGCAGGTACCAGTGGTACCACTGTCGCTTACCCCTGTTGCCCGTCTGTGTGTCCCGTCAAACATTCCTCACGCACCCTTCCTGAAACTCTCTTTTGTGTGTGCAGGGCTGCGTGTTCACTCGTGACGTCAATCGCGCCATGTACATCTCCGACGCCATGGAGACAGGCAGCGTGCAGGTGGGACAAACATCAAGGGGATCTCGCCGTCATAACAGTGGTTTTAGGGTGTTGATGGCGGTAGGTGGCTGGCTGGTGTTTGGTTAGATGTTGGATGGGTGACAATTGGGGAACGAATAATGTTGCGATCCCCCTTTCTCTCCACATCGGCCATTCGTAACCGCCGGTGAGATACACAGCTTCCCTGTCTTCCTCGTCACACCCTGCTCCACCACTCCCCCACCACAACCCCAACCCCAATCCTCATCCCAACCCCACCTCGCCTGCCAGCCTTGACCTCTGCAGGTGAACAGTGCGCCCGCTCGCGGCCCCGACCACTTCCCCTTCCAGGGCTTCCGGGACTCGGGCATAGGCAGCCAGGGCGTGCTGCACAGCCTGGAGTTCATGTGCAAGACAAAGGTTAGCTGTTGGGTTGTTGGGTGGGTGGATTGTGGGGTGGTTCACCTTAATGGTGGTGGGTTGCAGTGCTGGCTATCCTGGTGTTGTTCGTGTGGTAACGGTTTGAGAGGTGGTTGTGCATCATTTGACCGGACTTCATACTTGCGCTAGGCAGCGGCGGGATGGCAGGAAGCCCTGAGAGATCGGTGTGAGGCATCGTGCTTGCTTGCCTATTACTTCACAGGAGCAGCTTCAGCACCTCACAGCCTGCACAGTGGTTTGCGTGTTGCCCACCTTTGCTTCCCTGCTCTCCTTTCCTGCCAGACCACCGTGATCAACCTGGACAAGCCCTCCTACACCCTGGGCTGAAGCAGTCTCCCAGGCCGCCGCCATCATCATGTGTAGCATTCAACGGCAGCGGTCACCCCGCTGCATGTGGTTTCCATGCTGCTATTGGAGTAAAGCAGCACAGCCGCTGCTGTTTGTTGCCCCACGGCTGGTGGCTGGTTTGAGAGCGGCTGGAACTTCTCAGAATGCCTGCTGCAAGGCAGTTAAACGCATTTGCATAATATTGAATATAATGCCACAACCGGGGTCTTAATGCCTGCTGCCTTATCAGTAGCACTCACTTGGCAGCGGCTGCAGCGGCTGCTGCTGCAGGCGCTTGGTACGGAATGCAACCTCCGCATTTGGAGCCTACATACATCCAATCCCTTCGTCACTGCCCCTTTAATCAGCCCCCTTCCCCCTTTTGATCCCCTTGGACTCTCAGCGACTCAGTAAACTGCCATTCTCTGCCCTATCCCACACCCCCGTGTTGTTGTTCTATGACCGTTGCACAATTGTGCACGCACACACACATACACAATCATGCTCTTTGATAACAATACCCTTTGCTTTGATTCAATCCGTTTGTCAAAATCGCAACAAGCTGCCAGCGTGGCGTCCCAGGCCTCCCTTGTGCCCAGATAGTGCCGGTCAAACCAACAGTAGCTGGGGCAGTTGACCCTGGTGGTTGTAGCATGGTGGTGAGCCATCCACTCTCCATGAAAAGAGAACAACCCAACCTACCACAGCAGCAAATTGGTCAGTTAATGGGTCAATCCTTACGTTGCTCATCTGTGTAGGTTAGGGCACTGCACTGTGTGGGTGTGGTCATGCCTTTGGGAAACGGAGAATGGTGGGAGGTGCAGGCTTCAACCGCCCCATCGCGGCGCTTATGCCTTGCCTGCTGTGCTGCTTGCACGATTGCGCCTGTGGGGGCCGAGTTGGTGCAAAGCCTAATACAAAACTTCTAGGCTACTTTTGTCTAAGCTGTTGGATGCGCATGAACATTCACGACCTGGCCTGCAGCACGGCGTGGTCTGCATTACAGAGCGGCACCGGGAGAGCGCCACCTGTGCGCGGCCAACCTGTCGTACATGTCCGTCAACACGCATGTCGATCTTCCATTCCTTTCCATCGCAGTGCTCTGTGAGAGTGTGTACAACGAGCGTCCGCTCTAGGCACCGCACCGCAGTGATCGCGCCATGGCAGTTCGGGAAAGCGCGCTTCAACGCGTCCAAAGGTGGGCATGGGTATCTCCTGGCTGGATCATTGCCTATGCCTGCTGCAACACGCAGTCAACTGGCGCTTAGCGGCGACTACCCCACTGCCAGTGCCGCCGCTGCGGCTGCATACGCCGTTATCCGGAGCCCTCTCCTTGATTAACATATCCATGCCTTATCACGCCTAACAATGCCATCATGGTAAACATCCTATGCAGGACGTGCCAGGAGGCTGTAGAGGCAGCTGCAGCCGCAAGCGACGTCGTGCTCGATGAGGGAGCCATCGCCGCCGCTGCCGCCACTCTGCCGCCACCAGCTGAGGTGGCCGCCGCCTGCCAGTATATGCGCTTGCCCATACGCTTTGACAGCATGCAGGCTGAGGTGAGCAGCAGTCGGGGGGGGGGGGGGGGGG
>JAAMXP010002385.1:0-12509 GCA_019693395.1 Ettlia oleoabundans | reverse complement strand
GTGCTGTGTTCTTGTTGCACTGGATTACAGTGAACCCGTCACTGGGATCTGGTGGGTCAGCAGTGCAACTGTCAGCAACAACAGCAACATGCTAATGCTAATGCTATTACATCTGTGATACCCACATGGTGCACGGCTCATCGTTCTCCAGGTTTGGTTGGGCAAAAATGGCCAGCCTCCTGATCACCACTGAACACTTTGTTAATGTTGCCCTCCTACAAGACCCAGTACCATCTGTGACTCAATCATGGTCCCAATGCAACTCCTCCCCACCATCCCGCAGGATGACTGGGGCATCCCCAAAGACTATCGCCACATGCCCGGCTTTGGCGTGCACACCTTCAAGCTGGTCAACAAGGAGGGGCAGGAGACTTACGTCAAATTCCACTGGAAGACTGAGCAGGGTGCGTGCGTGAGCCCCACTTCAGCATGGCAGTGTTTGGCATCTGAATGACTTGGTAAAGTTGAAGCCTGCGCACGGCGCGTATTTTGCGTGCTCAAGCATGCGTAAGTGCATGACGCTGCTGCCCCCGCTGCATGCCCTTTGCTAGCATGCACAAGGGAGCCCTCCTGGCTGGGTTACCAGCACAACACAGCACCACTACGATGTCGGCTGCTGCTGGTCATTTTGTACCGCATCTAATTAGTTGTTGGTGTTGCACCACTGCTGCCATCCTATATCATATCATAGGAACACAGCACAAGTCGATACATACCTGCGTGTCACATCTGGTTTGTTGTAGGTGAGGAGTTCATGCTGAAGGATGAGGCAGCCAAGGTTGCAGGCCTCAACCACTCACACGCCACCAAGGTAAGCCGATACGCTAAGGTGGCCTGTGTGTTGTGCGGTTTAATCCAGGTAGCAGGTGCCTGCTTGTGGCAGGCGAAGAGAGGCACTGCCATGCTGGGCACATGCAGTCCCACATTTATCTCACAGCCCGCCTTTTTTTTGAAGCTTACACCGTCGCACATGCCAGGAAGCTTGTCTTTCCACCATGAACAGTGCATCTCCCAAACATGTGCTCGTGTTACGCTATATCTGTCATGCAGGATCTGTTTGACTCTATTGAGAGGGGTGAGTACCCACAGTGGACAATGTACATCCAAACCATGAACATTGAGGATGAGAAGAAATTCGACTTCGACCCCCTGGATGCCACCAAGGTGGGCGGCAATTTGGGGTGTATATTTGTGAGGGGATTGCCTTATTTGGACCCATTTGGGGTATGTCAATTGTTGTTTGTGCGCCCGATGGTATAGTAAGGTATATAATTGCCCCCTGCTAGATCCACAACTGTGTGTCCCTTTGAGATTCTGTGTGGAGCATATGTAGCTTGCTCCAATTTTTGTTGCGCAGATGTGTGCATAGCTGCATCCAAACCATTCATGTCCCCCTCGTTGCAGATATGGCCCGAGGAGCAGTTTCCCCTGCAGCCAGTGGGCCGCATGGTGCTGGACACTAACATCGACAACTTCTTTGCAGAGAATGAGCAGGTGGCCTTTGCACCCTCCACCCTGGTGCCAGGTGAGCCGGCAGTTGTCAACAGATGGCATCTGTGAATGCTTCTGCTGACCAGTCGGTTTTTGCGTGCGGGATGAGTGCGACTTTGATTTTGTGCTTTCATATTCAGTGCCATCGGGCGGGGTCACTCTCTCGTGCAGTCGCCACCTCTCCCGTTAGGCATGCTTGCAGTTCCGAACTATGACGTTGCAGGCAATGGTCCTGCTGCTGTTCTGCCCGGTTATTCCCGAAGCTGGACGTGATGTTGTGTTGTTGGCCTGCAGGTATTGCGCCCTCCAATGACCACTTGTTGCAGACCCGCCTCTTCTCCTACTCAGACACCCAGCGCTACCGCCTAGGAGCCAACTATCTGCAGGTGGGTAGTCTGGTTCTTTTCTGTCTGGTTCTGTTGTTATTAAATCTCTGTCCGTCTTCTTAGTCTGTGTCTGTTTCTGTTGTTCTTAAATCTTCAAGATATTGACCTGCATGGTAGCTGGTGGATATGCGACAACTTACAGGCGTCCCTCGTCTGTGGATTTTCGCCGATACCAGGTTGAGGCCAGGTTGAGGGTGAAAAGGGGTATGAAGTATGAAGTCAAGTGGACTGCTCCCTGCTCCCATGTGCTGCTTGCAGCTGCCGGTGAACGCGCCCAAGGCTGCCCATCACAACAACCACCACGACGGCCACATGAACTTCATGACACGCAAGGAAGAGGTGAGGGGCGGTCTGGGTGGTTTGCTGGATGATGGGTCGAAGGCTAGGCAGCATGTGACAGTTTGTGCTGCTAACGCTGCGACGATTTTGTGTTAACGCTGCAACGGTTTTGGGCTGTGGTGGGGCGCCTTGGGCTCAGCGTATAAGCATTTAACGGTGGACTTTCAATAGCTGGGGCACATCACTGTAATGACGCTATCTGCCCTGTGCATGATTAAGTGCTTATCACTGTTTTCAGACACATTGCAAGCGCGACTTCCCGTTGTTCCCTGTTCTTCAGGTCAACTACTGGCCGTCCCGCCACCTGGGTCAGGGTCGCCATCCGGCAGTCATGGCTGACAAGCACCCTGAACCGCAGCAGCATGATTTGGGCGACGGCAAGCCCGTGCGCTCTGACCCCACACAGTATAAGTATGACGACTTCAAGCAGGTGTGGATACTATGTTGGCTGGGTTTGAATTGGAGGTTGTAAGCTGTGGAACAAGGCAGGGCTTTTGTGGATGCTGATCCGGCTGCCTGGCTGCAGATGTAACCCCGTTATTTAACACATCTGTCTAGCTCTATACAAAGTCATAGCCTGACATCACAGTGTGTTGTTCTTGCACTGCAGGGTGGTGACCGCTACCGCTCCTTCCCCCCAGACCGTCGGGAACGCATGGTGGAGCGTTTTGCCGAGTGGCTGGCGCACCCCCGCTGCCAGCCGGTAAGGAGCTGTGTTTATCACTTGGGTGGAGGAGTATCAGTCGCATGTGGGCTTGCTTGCTGGTATGCGAAACATTGTTGTTTTTTTTGCAGTGGGCATTCTTCCTCGAAAGGCGAGCAGCAAGGTATAGGTACCTGCGTACTACACCAGCCTTTTAGCATCCAGACACTTGTGGTAGTGCTATGCATAGTGTTGCGCAACAGCACAATCCAGCCATCCCAGCCTGCGTCATGGGTTTCAATTGTTCCTACCTGGCTGCGGGCTCAAGAGCCGCCTGCAGCCAGCTGCAGCTTTAGCGGCAGGGCAGGCTCGATGGATGCCATTGATTTGCAGCATTATGCTGCACGAAGTGGTATTGTCACTACCAGCTAGAATAGTCTGTGGGACTAAGTCCGGCTACCTTTGCTGCTTGGTTCACCCGCATCCTTGGGTTTTTTGTTACGGTTTTGCGTTGTGCACGCTCTAGACTGTTCTGTTTCACACCTCAAAGTCGTCCTGCCTTTGCACCGCAGGATGTGGTGGACATCTGGCTTAACTACTTCACCCGCATGGACCAGAAGCTGGGTGCGAAGGTCCGCGAGAAGAGGGAGGAGATTGTGGCCTCCAAACCTGCAGAGGAGCGGTCTATGAAGCCTGCTGGAGCACCCTACACATAAGCTCCTTAGCGTGATGTGACCAACAGCCAGCTGCTGGTAGGGTTTTTTAAAGGAGCTTTCCTTTCCATGCAACCTGTCCCCCCAAACACAATGTTGGACCAATGCACCTCACAGCCAAAGGGCTGAACTCACGGGTATCACCTACTGACATCTGCACCTAGCACCCTTTCTGACGTTGCTGTTCAATTCATGTTGCGTCCAGCTGTGGTGCGCAGCCCCTAAAGGCAATGCCATTGCCATTTCCTATGTTTGGGCTTTCTTTGAATGGGTTGTATAAACCTTCTTTCCAGCCTTTTAATCGCCTTTCATTTCCCATTTTTTCCGAATCCCCTTGCCATTGTTTGCAACATGCCTGCATATGTTGCAACTCAATTCATTCTAGTCTGTCGGCAACTGTGACAGCAGGAGATTGTGCAACAAGCCTGTGTTTGGTTTTACATTGGAAAGCCGACGTGCCAGATGCCAGTCTTGGCAAAGCGTAATCTAGCAAGTATGTGCATCAGAACACTGTATGTCATAGGCCTACTAAGCTGGCTAAGTTGCCCACAGCGGCTACTGCACAGCTTATGTGACACACCTTGTCACACAGCATAGTGCTGAGCAGTGCAGAATGGAGCGTTGTGGCATGGACAGGCGCCTGAAAGTTTTAACTCGATTAACCTCCTTTATGTTGCATCAGCCCGCGCACCAACAGGGTGCTTTGCCAACTGAGTCCACTGTGGATGCTGCCATGGATGCTGCCAGTGCTGCCAGCATGCTAACTTCCTGTTGGCCTGCGCTGAGGACGTGTGCTAGGCTTGCTAGGTTGGTGTATATTGAGATCTACAAAGTTGCATATCTCAGTAGGGCAGATCTTGTGCAAATGGTACAAGCTCAGCATGGCTTTGATTGCAAGAGCACGGCGGCATGCATGGTGAGTGAGGGCTTCTGATGGGGCTAGTAGAAAACAAAAGTTGCAGTGCACGGCCGCATTTTGCTCCAAATTACGGCTATTCGTGTACCGGTCAGCACGCCTGCAGCCGCAGTGTTGTAACTTGGTTGCCAACTGAGCTGGCTGATGCGGCGCGGCGCCAGCGCGGCTGCTGCAAAACTGATTGGGTGTTCCTCCGAGATTGCTGTACATCATCACTCTAGCAATAAGAATCTGCTATGGCATACATCCTCCACTAGAACCAGCATGGGCAGCACAGCTGAGGTGGCGTTTCACCTGTCCTACTGGGCAGCTGCCGGCAGCTGGCGACCATCAGCACAACTGGCGAGCCATGCGCCAACTTGCAAGTATTGTGTTGTTAACCCCTACCTAATTAATCAAACGCTAATATACGATCGAGATTAGAGTCAAGGGTTGCAGTCCGTCATGAGTGCATTGCTGTGCGCCACAGCCAAACCCCTACTTGCAAAGCAAAAGCAGGGGCTTGCTGCCCGGCATCGTGTCAATCGGGCCCCACGGCATCGTTGGCAGCACATATGCCGCGCCGAGGATTTCAAGGATGGCCAGCAGCACGAGGATGCGCCTGCCGCAGAGGCGCACGAAACCCCGCGGCAGCCTGAGTCGCACAACGGTCCAAACCCCGTTGTTAAGGCCGTAGAAGCCGTTGGTTCCGCCGGCCAGGAGGCTGTTGGCAAGCTGGCCAATACCGCCATGCCCAAGGTATGGCGCTGCCGGGTTGTTGGATGACTGGCACAGCTGTGGAGCACCTCGGCGCATCCCACAACAATGTCTGCACAGCACCTCTGAGCCTCAGGGAAGAGCACCTTGGCTGCGGAAACCCTGCACCGCCTGCAGCAGCATTTTGGCAACAGCTCAGCACCGGGCTGGTGGTAGGGTGGCGCTGAAAGCAGAGGGCAGCTGTCCTGCCATCGGCCCTCTCAGCACCCACATGAATGGTCTATTCCACCGCGAGTTTATTTGTTCAACAAGCGCATGTGCCTGCTTCGTATTGCTGCATTCAGAACTCTGCCGCGGTTGGCGTGCCAGCAAGGTACACAGTTGGGAGGTCTGCCCCACACCATGCATGCTGTCCCAACATGCTTTCTTCGCATCTGCAGGGCCTGAAGGTATCCCGTGAGGGTGCAGACCCCTACACAGACATCCCAAGCAGCGATCAGGTGGGAGCATGCATCCAGCCCTGGCGTGTGTGTGTGATTGGATGGAAAATGGGCAGGATCTGCACCTCTTATTTTTTTATGGTTATAGGTGGCGTTCTTGCAAACTACAGTGAGGGTTCAAGCATCTTTCGGGGGGGGGGGGGGGGGGGGNNNGGGGGGCTCCCGCTGTTGGCCTACCATTGGCTCACTGGGTGCAGGTGCTATCTTTTAATGATACCCACGGGTGTCGTGCTCGTGCTCTTACTGACGCCTGCATCTTGTAGCTTGCTGTGGGAGTCGACCTTGTGTAAAAACCTTCATTCACTGTAGCTGTGCGCCCTGTGGTACCTCGCAGGACACCGCTTTCTGGACCCTGAACACCGGAGCGCCCGTGTATGACAACGACCACAGCTTGTCGCTTGGGGTGAGGCCTCGCAGGCCTTGATATCTTCCTGATAAAGAGCTGGGAGGAAGCATTTGGGTACTGCCGGTTGGGGAGTAGCGAGGAGCGTGGCTTGCAAAGCAGTTTGTCTCCACCTTTGCTGACAGCAGCTCTGGCCGGAGGGAGACCTACATGACTTTCTTTCACGCTTGCACAGTTGATTCAAGGTTGGGACTAAGCAACCCACGCGACAGCAACGCACCTTATCAATGGTGACGGCAGGGTGCTGAGCTGCCGTGCGCGCACGCTTGCTTACAGCCACCACATGCGCATGGCAGCAGCTTCCCTCTGTGCTGGACAGCTACTGCCGCTCACTCGGCACAACATGCACGCCACTGTGCCTGCTGTCCCTACTTTGCTGCAGACGCGTGGTCCAGTGCTAATGGAGGACTACCAGTTGCTCGAGAAGATGCAGCAATTCAATCGGGAGCGCATCCCAGAGCGGGTGGTGCATGCTCGCGGTGCCGTCGCCAAGGGCCACTTTGAGGTGAGGGCACAGCCACCAAAATTGGTAGGAGGCTGTTGTGACACGTAGCACCTATTGACTTGCGGATAAGCCTTGGGCGCTATGATGCTGTATCTTCTTCCCGCACACATGCACAGACTACGTTTTCCCTCTAGTGTCACAAGTTACCAACATCTGTTACCGCCCTGTACAGGCGGGGTACGTACGGGTGACCCCAGATGTCACTCACCTCACCTGCTTCCTCGTTCTTTCTTCTCACTCGTGCTATCCCGTACCTTATGTACCATGATGCAGGTGACGCACGACATCACCCACCTGACCTGCGCCGACGTTTTTCACAGCATTGGAGCCAAGACTCCGGTGCTCGTCCGCTTCTCACCCGCCATCCACTCACGGGACTCCCCTGAGACGCTGCGTGACGTGCGCGGCTTTGCGGTGAGTTTGTTTGGTCCTTAGCTGAGGACATGAGCCGCTGCCGTCTACTGCTTGTGCTGTTTGCTAACGGCAGTTTCAACACACATGTTTTGGCAGTGAATTGTTTGGTCATCAACCCGGTACGTGAGCTGCTGCCGTCTACCGCATGTTCTTCCTGTAAACAGCGCATACAACACTCCAGTTTTGTGGAGGGGTATTGGCCATCGAGTTGCTGCCAATTGTTGCTGGCGCCGCCTCTAATAGGGGCAGCTGGGACACCCCATTGCGCCTGGTCTGGTCCCTTGGTACCTTGAACCCAGGCTGGTGTATAGCACAAGCATCAGCAGACCTTGAGACCAGCATGATCCTGTTTGGCAATGCACATCGCGATGGAGAGCACTGGATGCTGGGCAGAAAGTGCCTTGTGTGTTGGCGCTATCCCCTGCAATATCAGAGCGTGGCACGGCATGTAGCAAACTGATGTTGTACGGGAAGTGCTCACGCACAAGGCATTTCTTTTGAACATTATAGATGGACACAGCGAGGACGCCGGCAGCTTAACATCCTGCCATCATGCACATCAACCCAAAGCCGCGTGCCTGTAACGGCAACTTTTGTACCAAGATTCCTGCACAAGCCTTGCGTCTCACCAGCTGCAACCCAGCTTTGATGCTATGTTCACGCAGACCAAGTTCTACACAAAGAAGGGCAACTGGGATCTTGTCGCCAACAACATCCCGGTGCGCGGGTGTGATGATTGAGTCGTTGCTGTATTGGGGTTGAGTGCTCTTACCTGGATTTGTGATGCCTACAAAAGCAATTCGTTGCTTGCTTTTCTTGCACGTACAACTGGTTCCAGAAGGTTCTGCTGCAAACTCTGCGCCTTTCAACTGGTAGCAGCTGAGGACTTGCATGCACTGACCACGCTTCGTCGCCTGGCCGGTGGGATTGTTCCTCTACACGGCTGATGCCAGCCTTGTGACACACATGCTACCGGCTGCCATGTCAAACCTGGTCTCTGCGCTATCACTGTGCACTGTAGGTGTTCTTTGTGCGTGACGGCATGAAGTTCCCGGATTTAATTCACGCCCTCAAGCCCAACCCCCGCACTAACATTCAGGAGCCATGGCGCATCCTGGATTTTTTGGCACACTTCCCCGAGTCCACCCACATGCTCACCTGGCTCCAGGTCAGCTGCTGGTTTTTTCTGCCGTAGCATGCAAACAACGAACAGCAGCTTGCACCAGCTGCCTAGACACCCACCCCGCAGGGCGGCAGCAACAGCAACAGCAACAACTCCTGGTACCTCTCCCAAGCACTATGTGGTTTCCAACCGTTCTGTGGCATCAATCCCAACTTCCTTGCAGGACGACTGGGGCATCCCCAAGAGCTACCGCCACATGCCCGGCTTTGGTGTGCACACATTCAAGCTGGTGAACAAAGAGGGCAAGGAGACTTATGTGAAGTTTCACTGGAAGACTGAACAAGGTGCATTTGTGCGCGTCTGTGTCTGCACATGCGAGCTTGAGCGGGTGTGCTTGCTTCTGTGACCTGGACCTCCGGCAGCTTCTTGGCCTTGGGGTTTCAACACTAGCACCTTGACTTTGGCAACCAAGCACACCGCAAAATGGCATAGTGGCGGTAGCTGCTCGCCATCTTGTAGCGGAGCTGCATAATGACAAATTATCACCAGCAGCATCACCTGATTTTTTGTTGTCATGCAGGTGAGGAATTCTTGCTGAAGGATGAGGCAGCCAGGATTTCGGGCATCAACCACTCCCACGCCACCAAGGCAAGTTGCAGCCCATCTGTTTACAGCCCATTATGTTTTACTCTCTTGGTAACAACAACGCTGGTAATGCACGTTCATTGCTGGGGCGTGGTCGTGTTTGAGGGACGTGCGCGTGTAGATAAGGGCATGCAGCAGGTCTTTGCTCCTTCCACCTGTTGTTGTTTGTTTGTGGAAAAGCTGAGAGCACGCTGCTGCAATGCAGGGCCGGTTTCAGCTCCATTCGATAAGCAACCTGACGCAACAACTAAACTATAGACCATTATGTGCATTGCCGCTCCTGTAGGATCTGTTTGATTCCATCGAGAAGGGTGAATGCCCAGAGTGGGCCCTCTTCATCCAAACCATGGAGATTGAGGATGAGCACAAGCTGGACTTTGACCCTCTCGATGCAACCAAGGTAGTTGACTAGTGGGGTTAGGAGAAAAGACTCAAAAAAATTTAGTTGTGCGCTGTCATTGCTCTAGTACACAAATGGCAGCTGGACAGCTTGGAACAAGATATTTCACAATGCTGATGAGTGAGTGCCCACGCGCTACCGCCCAGCCATGCCCCTCTTGCAGATCTGGCCTGAGGAGCAGTTCCCCCTGCGGCCAGTGGGCCGCATGATGCTGGACACTAACATTGACAACTTCTTTGCAGAGAATGAGCAGGTGGCCTTCTCTCCTTCCAACCTGATTCCAGGTGAGACCAGTAAAGGCCCGTTGGCACTCCTTTACATTACCATAAACCCTAGAAAGCCTGCCGTTGCCTAATGCGGCCATGCTGCGTGCGTGCGTGCGTGCGTGCGTGTTGCGTGTGGTTCATAATCTCTTCATAGGGATTGGGAGCTGATGCCACCATTGCGCTCAGCAGTGTTTCTCGCTGGGGCGTTCCCTTCCCTGCTGCAGGCATTGCACCATCCAACGACCGCCTGCTGCAGACGCGTCTATTCTCGTATGCTGACACCCAACGATACCGGTTGGGAGCCAACTACTTGCAGGTGGGTGACCCTGGGCTGTACCGCGGGGGAACAACTTATGTGAGCATGTGCATTGTTGCCCTGCATTGGGTCAGTTGACGTCTGGGGTTTGCCATCTGCAAGTGTTTTCTGGGCGGGCTCACATGCTAGTATACGCAGGGCATCATGGTGCGCCATATACACCTACGAGCGCTCAACCCACGATTGATATAGCGCAGCATGGACAGTATACATCAGCATGTGTAGTGCAGCCTTGACAGCCCAGACCCCAACATGCAGCCACACAACAACCATTCACCTCGGCAGCAATGGGTAGCCCGCCGCTTTCTTATTTTGCGGCTGAGAGCACTTGTATGGGTATGAAAAACTAGACCAGTAGCTTTGACACCCCCAAGTGTATGAGCACCTTCTGGGGTTCAGCGAAAAGACATCCAGTTGTAGAGGGTTATCCATGCGTTGCAGCTGCCGGTGAATGCGCCCAAGGCTGCCCACCATAACAACCACTATGACGGCAAGATGAACTTCATGACGCGTAAAGAAGAGGTGAGGAGATTTATGTCTACAAAGCTCACGGTTTGGCTGTCAGGGGCTTGTGACAGCATGTGACAAGTTGCGCGGCGGAAACATGCGGGCGACTATTTTATTGGGCATGCACTATAAAGATGGGGTTCTGTCAAGTGGGATTGGATTCCTGGCTTGTCGATGAGGAACGCTCAGATCCCCTCGTGTACTTTAGTATTCTGAGCCTTGTATCTACGAGTGACAACTAATCATGTGTTGAGCTCCAATTGCAGTACTGTCATGGCAATATCACGCTTGAACCGGCGCATGCCCCTGCCTCCACAGGTCAACTACTGGCCATCCCGCCACCTGGGCCAGGGCCGCCATCCGGCAGTGATGGCAGACAAGTTCCCTGAGCCCCAGGAGCACGATCTGGGTGACGGCAAGCCTGTGCGTACCGATATCACTGGAAACAAGCACGATGACTACAAACAGGTGAGTGGGCGGGGATGTCAGCATTGTGAGGCAGGAGTGCTTTTTAAAACGTTTGTTGGAATATTGATTGCATTATGTTAGTACTAACAGTAGACAAAATTATGGGTTAAAGCAGCTATTGCCATTTTCACCAGCGGACAAAAATTTGCGAGTGTGTCGATGTTGCATCAAGTCAATATCCACCATTATCAGTCATTACCAGCCGTTGTTCTCATAGCACCCCATGTATCCATGTCCCATGTGTCCACATTGCAGGGGGGTGATCGCTACCGCTCCTTCCCTCCTGACCGCCAACAGCGCATGGCGGAGCGCTTTGCCGAGTGGATTGCGCACCCTCGCGTTCAGCCGGTGAGCACTGCAGTGAAGTTTGCAACGAGTGCTGGCCCATTAGCATTCTCAAAGGTAGATGGAAAGCAAAATGTGCTATGCCAGCTGCCTTCCCACTTTTGTCCCTATTGCCAAGGCATAATCCCGTTTTACTGCACACCCGACAGAGGAACCCACCCTATTGCATGCTGCCTGCACTATTTGATAATATTTCTTACGCATCCCACCTTGCCAATCGCAGGATATCGCGAACACCTGGTTCGATCACCTGACGCGCATGGACGAGGGTTTAGGTGACAAGACGCGCGAGATGGTGGCTGAGATGAAGGCCACCATGTCTGACGAAGAGCGTGCCATGAAGCCTGCAGGAGCACCATATACTTAGAAAACCAATTACTCTTGACGGCACATGATCCTATTTAGCTGGCTGGGTCTACCTGAGCTGGTTCAGTGAAGGCATTCGTTCTGCGTCTGCGCTTTGGTATCAACTAGTAGGCGCTTGTAAAAAGGCTGACTGACTGAGGGATGTTACAGAGGCTGCGGAAGGATACCCGCTGGCGGGGAGGTACAATCAGACATGAATGAATGAATGCATGCACCAACCACTGCTCTACCAAATGGGATCAGTTAGAATTAGTACCGTGGATGGGCGTGGTCAAAGTGTGTGGGCGTCGGTAGGGGCAGGAAGGTTGTTAAAAACGGGGGGGGCTCAAATGAACAAGGGTAGGCAACCGGCACCATCCCTACCGGGCCAGTTAGCGCTGCCCGTTGCTACCACCACCTACTCTAGGCACAAGGAGCTTCATTAGGGTTTAGGGTTTATTTAGGGTAGAGGCATGTTTAAGGCCCATCAAAAGAAGGTTGTGCAAGGCAGCACAGCCATCCAGGGCATTTGAGGGAAGCAGAATGATGTGATGGTAGACAGAGAAGGGGTGGGAGAAGGTGGGCTTTGCTGGCTGGGTGTGGGAGTGCATGCGACACGGGCGGGCGACCTTGCGCGAGCGGCGCGCATGCACCCAGCACCATGTTTAACTCACCTGCTTGGGGTGCAGGAGCTTCCAGCTGCTAATCAGCCATGCTGCCTGCACAGAAGCATTGAAAAGGCAGGTGCCAGGTGTGGTGAGCATGGCTGGCAAAGTGTGCATTGAGTGGAGGCAGTGCAGCGGCGGCACGGGCGGCACGGCGGGTTTTAGGTTTTAGGTTTAGGTTTAGGTTTTAGTTTTTAGTTCTTAGTTTTTAGTTTTAGGTTTTAGGATTTTTAGGGTTTTAGGGTTTAGGGTTTTAGGGTTTTAGGGTTTAGGGTTTAGGGTTTATTTAGGGTTATTTAGGTTTTAGGGTTTAGGGTTTAGGGTTTAGGGTTTAGGGTTTGGGTTTAGGGTTTAGGGTTAAGGGTTTAGGGTTTAGGGTTTAGGGTTTAGGGTTTAGGGTTTAGGGTTTAGGGTTTAGGGTTT
>JAAMXP010002384.1:0-24255 GCA_019693395.1 Ettlia oleoabundans | reverse complement strand
CAGCCCACCCACCCACCTCCATACGCACACAGATACCGATTAGAGTAACACAAACAAGGCTTCCAACTCTGCGCACCCTGTCTGGCATGACTGCCGCCGCGACGACGACATCAGGCGCACTGGCTGCATGCGGCACGCCGCTAACACCACCACCGCCGGTGCTGCCGCCATTCAGGCTGCTAGCACTGCCGCTGCGGTGGTGGTCGGGGCTGTGTGCACGGCCTGTCGGGGCGCGAGGCGGGCTGAAACGGCGGTCTAGCCTGCCTGAGGCAGCCGCCTGCAGTGGTGTGGCACCACTGGGGGAGGCAGCCTGGCGCTGCAGGCGAGCCAGCATATCTGACGCCGACTGCATCACCCGGCTGCCCAGGGCGGTGGCTGAGCCAGGCCGACCGCCGCCGCCGCCCTCGGGGCTGGCCCCTGCTCCTGGTGATGCGGCAGGATGCGTCCATTGAGTGGTGCGGTTGACATGATCTATGTACAGCAGGCGCCCCTCATGCTGCCGCACCTCCCAGCCCTGCAACCGATGGATAAGGAAAGGCAGGCAGAGTGGAGAGACTACCACCGGCTACGCTTGCAGCTGAGATTTTTGTTGAATAAATAAAGGCGGCGTTGCAATGCACATCATTCCTTGGTTGTTTTGCCAGCCTTGTGACAAATTTAACCTCTAATACAGCTTTCCAGGAATGCCAACGGCGCGAGACATTCTATCACTGCCAGGACAAACAAGGCTGCCCAACCACCAACACAGCAAACCAGCAACCTCACCCAGCAACCAGGCTTGAACCAACCACACACGCACCTCTGGCAGGCCAAGCGCTGCTTCCTCCACATTGGCAGGTCCCTGCTGCGGTTGCTGCCCAGCCAAACCTGCCACGTCCCCGGTACTGGAGCGCTGTCGGCTGCGCAGCAGTGCGGCTGTGGCGGGCGGCACGGCACACTCCAGTGTGATCCCCAGCACCCGCAGCTGCTCTTGCAAAACTGGCAGCATGGCAAAGCAGGTGGCTGCGTTGGTGCGATCCAGCGAGTCGGCGCAGTTGAAGCGCAGCACCCCACTCTGCTGAGACACCCAGCGCATACGCCACCCGGGCGGCCAGCTGGTGGCTGGGGCCGCGGCAGCAGCTATCGCTGGGGCAGCGCCGCCACCTGGCCCCACACCCGTGGCACCGAGTATGCTGCCGGGGCCGCCTATGCTGCGGTTGCTGCCAGCAGCTGGCGTGGCTGCACATATCTGTTGCCGCCCCGATGGTGCTGCATTACCGTCTGTCCCGGAGGCAGCTTCCATCCAGCCAGATGCAAAGCCGGTCTGCAACAATAGCGAGGAGCCAGTGGTAGCTGTGGTCGGTATCAACAGCACCAATTTCAGCGGCAGTCGGGGCATCAAGAGTGGGGGCATCCATAGCAGCGACATCCCTCGCCAGCAAAATCACTTGAGTAGAAGTACCACGAGCACCAACAGCAGCAGCATTACGCACATCACAATTATTGGGCACTTCATCACAAAACCATCACTCAGCCATCACCACCATCCCCTACCCTGGCATCATCATTACCGACGGCGGCAGCAGCATCAACCCACCTCTTTAACAAAGGGCTCCATGAGCGACCAGAAGCCCTCCACTGCCTTCTCCTCGCTCAGCCGCCCCATGTTGCCGTGCCAATCAAAGTTCACCACACGGATGGGGGCGCCGCCGCCCAGTCGCCGCCGCACATGGCGCATGGCCTGCATAACAGGCAGGGACACAAGCAGGTGGTGGTGGAGGTGCAGAAAAAACCTTGGCGAGCACGTCGTGCGGGCCAGGCTGAGGACACTATAGCACACGGCAGTGGCTGGGAATGCGAGCCGATTGTTGGGCCTTGTAGGTGAACAACAAATCACGCTACTGCGATGCTGGCCAATGCCTTTGCATGCCAACTGTACACCAAATGATGCATGTGCTGCAAATGAGCCGACTGGTGCAGCTGGCTCACGTCTTGGAAGTGGCTGGAAAGCATGAGCTCCGAGGCCTTCTTGGGGTTGGCATGCAGCAGGTTGATGCAGGTGATAGGCACGCTGAGGCTGCTGGCCTCATCCCCGGAAGGCACCCCCTGCTGTTGCCCTGGCTGCACGTTGCCCGGCCCCTCTGCTGCCGCCCCTGCTGCTGCCAGACTGCTGCCTGCGGCATCACCCTCAACCAGCGTCCAGCCTTCCCCACCACTTAGATTAATGCTGCTTGGCTTCCCTGGTGCAGGCCCCACCGACGCAGCAGCGGATAGGTGGGGCAGTGCAGGGCGCGGTGTGTGCTGGCGCTGTACATTTCTGAAGTACGAGGCGGTACCGTGGTACGGATGCTCCTCCCGCACATATACCTCTGCTTGCAGGCCCTGCGCCAGAAAGCCAAGGAAGCAAAAACACAGGAAGGCACGTGGTTTCAACCAGCATGACAGGTTAAACGCATGGAGCAGCACTTGAGGTTGGCGTTCACAGCACACTGGCAGCTCGAAGCTACAAAGCCAAGCAAGACACGGCAGCAAATCGTGACGCTGCAAACTAACAATTCACGGAGAGGCAATAGATCGCATACTTCATAAAAACCTTTTCCTGACCAGTAAAGAGCAGGCAGGCTAGGGTTCCAAACCTGAAGTCAATCTATCACCCGAAAGCACCAGGTAACTCCCACCCACCGGCCATCACCTAATCGCCTACCCACCTGCGCCAGGCTCTGCAGCTGAACGCCCCACCAGATGGGCACTGTGCCACGCCGCCACACCACCCGTGCCCATTTCAGCGGCTCGCAGCCGCCAACATCTGCGCCTGCCAAAGTGCGGCTGTCGCTGACATAGTGCTGCTGTTCTGGGTGTGTCCAGGTCAGCAGCTCGCTCTCTATCTCATTGCCCGGACCTGCCAGGCTGTTCAGGCCGCGGGCTGCAACAACATTCAGCAGCCAACCAGGCAGCTTGCACTGGATGTTTCATCCAAACTATGCAGCAATCGTGGCTGGCGCAAAAACAAGCATAGATATCAGTGAAAAATAGCTTTTAAAACCATTTACATGCTTTTAAACATACACAAGGATAATATGCCAATGTTGTACTCCCACCTATGTAGCGGGTGCCAGGGTGGCGGCGGGAGCGGCGGGAGATGAGGCACATTGAAAAGCGACGCCCGTCGCTTGGGTGTTGCTGTGTGCTGCACTCGACAGCGCCCTGCACCCAAGCCAGGCGAGGTAGGGAGGCACTAAGGAGGCAGGCTTTGACTCGAGCATTGATAGAAAAGTCGCTAGCATCTAGCAGCGACAAGTGCGAACTGCTTACAACCGCAGCAACGATGAAAGGCCACCACTTCCAGCTTTCACACCATGCCACCCGCACAAAAAATGCATGTCTCTCCCTTCCTTGCATCCCTTGACATTACATGCCTCCCTCCTCTGCACTCCCCAGCCCAACCACCTGCAGCAGTGCTGGGCAGTGGTCATAGAGCCCCAGCTCCACCAGCGGCTGCCGCAGCCAGCTGTTCCACACAAACTCGGGGCTGGGCTCACGCGGGTCCTTGTCGCTGCAGGGACAGGCCCAGGTGGTGTGGTAAGACACATATAGCGCAGGTGGGCGGGAAGTGGCACAGTAATACACGCAGAGGGCAGGCTCCATGAGCACAGGGCAGCAGAAGAACAAGGAGCAGCTGAAATGCAAAGCACGTGCCGGGAGAAGGCAGCTGGCTGAATCTCGGTCAGGTCAGCTCCGGTTGAAAGCCGCATGGGGTTTTCTCACTGCCTTCATTTGTCGGTGAGCACTAGTAGCAGGCACATCGCCTTCAACACCACCAGAGCACCACAAAAACCATCGAGTGTTGATGCAGCTGCCCACTCAACATCAACAACTGTGCAACAGCACACCCCAATCAACACACCTGGGGAAAGGGCGCGAGATGTCCGCGGTCTCACAATAGTAGTGCGCGTTGTTCAACGTGAAGTGCTGCACAGCACGCCAGAATTCCACATCCCCGCAGCGTGGTGGCGGTAGCCCCGCCAAAGCAGCTGCCGTGGCTGCATCTGTCGCCTCGTTCTGCCATTGATGGGTGAGGCAGGGTGGGGGTGGGCAGGGCGGTAAGCATGCAAAGAGTCGGGCAGCAAGGTTGGGCAGCCTGTGGAGCATGCACAGCGGCAATTTCCAGGCATGCATGCACATGAGCATGAGAAGCCGCAGTGCAGGAGTTTGATGGAGCATTTCGGTGCCATGGTGCATGCTGGATGCCTGAGCCCTGCAAACCCCGAGCACGAACAGCAAGCAATACATCAGCAGTGGGAGCACACACATGGAACAGGAGCTGCCAACCAGCAGGCTGGTGCCCAGTCAACCTGCTGCCAGTTACACCCCCACCTGTAGCGGCACGATGACCCACTGGCTGTCGGTCACAGCGTACACAGTGTGCCCGCCTGGGAGCACCGCCTTCTGCCGCACCCGCGTTGCCAGCAGCAGCCCAGCAACAGGTCCCACAGCCGCATAGCCCAACAGGGCATAGCCGCGAGGCTCCACCACCTCAAACCCCTGACTGCGCAGCTGGTCTGCTGCCTCGCTCTGCAACATTCAGGCGCAGGGCAGCACATGGTTTTTGTGCAGACCCCAGTCATAGCAAGGCTGTCATGACCCTCTTCACACCACGATGTCACAATAGCAGCTTGCTGACCACGACTTGCAACGGGCGCGTGTCATGAAAGCCTAACTATTCAACTTGGGGCTCTCATGCAAACAAACACTTGTTGTAAGAAGAACAACCGATGCGTTACTGTTGCACCTCGTTTTCATACGAGCTCTCTGCTATCGCGTCATTCTCAAGCTCCAGTCGACCGGTGCGCAGGTTGATACGCAGCACCTCAGTGCTCTTCCTGCAAGCTAGAGCGGCAACGGCTGGAGGTGGAACGGTGATGCGGGAGGCCAGCGGGCGGGTGGGCCGCCGATAGCAGCCGGGTGCCTGCAGCAGGCCACAGCGAGGTGGATTGGCATCGCCGCGTAGCCGGGCAGTGAGGCTTGCCTTGTTGATATAGAGGTCACTAGGCGGTGGTCTCCTGTGTCCTTGTTCCGCAGAACCGTGACGCTTGTCTGCCTGGCGGCTGCCGGCGAGAAGGCGGAGGAAGAGAATCGTGTGCGGTCTCCCATTATGGCCGTGGAAATGCTACAAGACCCTCTCAGCCATTGAGCGCTCTGCTGCGCTTCATTGACAGAGCTCGATACCCGTGAAGCCGTCCCAGACGTGTCTCGGACGCGGATCTGTACAGATCGCGAGCCATGATGAGCTGCAGGCACCGCAACTCTTCCCAACAACAACATGCTGAGGTGTCTCTGGTCAACACGTGTCTCGCAGCGCCCTTGTGGCGGATGAGGAACCTAACAGATCTGCAACAACACATGGCCAGCTCCTGCAATGCACCGCCGGCCGAACGTCGGTGTGTCCACTAGGAGTTCCGCCTAGTTTGGACCTCCCTCCCCCTGGTCCCCCCCGCCGACAGACAGCAGCAGTTCTTTGTGTCAATCATGTCCACGGCATCTGTCGGGGCTGCCCAGCCAACCGCCCAGTTTCCCCACCCTCGCCAGCAGGCTGCGCTCGAGACGGGCTGCTTGTTGGTGCTGGGGTGAGTCGAACAATCAGGACGGAATGTCTGTTGTAGTCATGCTGGTGCAGAGTAGGGTTTTTGACATAGCGAGATCGGTGGGGCGGGAGCTGGCGCCTGGTCCGGTTACAGCACGTCAAAAGCACACCTGCAGCAGCGCAGGTGGCACAAACGCTTCTGTTCTGTCACCTTGCATTTTCAGAATCGCCTGTGGAGTGTATTTGCTGCAATCACTGCCGTCGGTACTCTTCTCAACCGGGTTTCTGGCCTCGGCGCTGACGCTGCTGGCGGGCGTGCTGCTGGGATTGCTGGGCGCAGCTGCGGCCCTGGTGGGATCACAGCTGCTTTACACTTGTTTGTCCATCCCAGCTTGTTATTACAGCGTTGAACGGGTCCTGCATGAAGCGTTGCCTGCTGACGATACATGCTGACTTGCGCTGCATGGTGGAACGGGTGGTTCTTCTGCCTCCTGTCTATTCATCGTCAGAATCAGTTTCCGCTGCCACAGGCCTTTACGTTCTATCGGCTCACCCATCCCAAGCCCGGGAGCCCGCAGCTCCATGCAGCAGCACAGCTGCAGCCACCCAGGTACCTGCGGCGCTGCGCCGCTGCATTGCACGCCAGCGGCAGCACAGCCACGGCGCCGGGACCTACCCTGCCTCATGCAACTGCAGTAAGCGGCGAGTTCAGCGGCATTGTGTACACCTTGCCTGCCTCCCTCTGGCAACGCACAGAGACCGTGGGCAACTGGCCGCCCACCAGCGACCCCAACCAGGGCGACTTCAAGGCTTGGGAGGCAACACTTGCACAAGGCACGCTTGTGCTACGCCCCATCATGCCGCCACCATGCACAAAGCCGCCCTCGCCAGGGCGCGGCGGCAGTGTTGCTGCACCAGGGCAGCAGAGCCAGGGCAAGCAGGCCAAGCCTGGCGCTGCCAATAGAAGCAGCGAGGCCACAAAGAAATTGATGGCATCGCCCCCGGCGGCAGCACCAGCAGCAGGCCCTGATTCCTCTTCTGCTGCTCCAGCTGCCAAGGTGGGCATCCCCCTGGATGGCTGCACCCTGGAACTGGTGGCTGACGGGCTCAAGGGGCGAAGCGAGTTCATTCGCCGGGCACCACTGCTGATCAGCCACCCGCGCTGGAATCTGCTGGATGGGGAGCCGGCTTTCTACCTGTGGGCAGGTGAGGGTCCAAGCAAGGTCTGCAGTGGTGTAGGCAGGCAGATGTATCATATCTTAGTAGCCTCGATCTGTGCTTTGGCGGCATGCATGGTAATGGCCCATCGTGCCTGTTTGGTCACTGTGTTGCGCTGGCGCACCCTTGGCTCTTTTGCCTGCAGATGACCCAGGGTCAAAGCAGCAGTGGCTGTATGCGCTGGGGTGGTGGTGCCAGGACTCTAAGAAGCTGCAGGCGGTGGAAGCGATGTATGGGGCGTACTGCGAGGCCATGCGGGACCGTACTATCTTGGAGTATCCTGAGCTGGCGCCTCCAGCGGCAGGGGCAGCTGGCAGCAGTGCCCTTGCATCTGCCGGTGCAGAGGGTGTTGCTAGTGGCGGCAGCAGCCAGGCAACAGGGGATGCAACAGCGCTGGCAAGCTCCGCCCAGGGCGCTAGTGCAGAGCAGAGGCAGGGCAAGAGGGGGTGGAAGGGTTGGGGGGCCAACAAGGTGCAGACAATGCGACGAAAGATGAGTGAGCGGCGGCGCGGAGGCAGCAATGGCAGCGGCAGCCAGGATGGCGGGGAGTCGGTGGGCGGCGGAGCAGCTGCTCAGCCGGGGGCAGTGCAGGGCAGCTCACTGCCCCCCAGCGCAGGTGCCTCACCAGTCAAGATGTCAGGTGAGGGCTGGCGCCCATCAATCTGGCGGCTGGGGTTTGCCGCTGGCTGCAAGTTTGACTGCCTCGTGCCCCTGTGTTGAGAGGAGCTGCACCCCAGCCTTGCCATATTTATACGATTCCTTCTACTGCTATTAACTTCGAATGGCAGATGCCGCTTGCTCGCTTGACTGTAGGGGGTCCTGCACCACCAACTGCTGCCGAGGTGGCATCGCTGGAGAGCTTCATCGATGCCAAATGGTGGCAGTCGCGCAAGGTTCAGGTGGGCTGGGTTGTTCACCGTGCCTGAACCGTGTCGTCAGGGGCTACAAGCACAAGAGCTTCAGCTGCACTAGCAGCAAACAGCTCAGTCACACCGGAATACTGTGTACTAGCTGTCTGCCGCAGTTGAACAGAGCTGTTGTCAGCTTGTGTCACCTGCTTCGACTGTCCCTGCTGCAGATGCCGCCAGCCATCCCTGAGGCTGTGGTGCGGTCCCGCAGCAGCTCCCACCATGGCTCCAACCCCGCCTCTCCCAGAGCCATCCCTCGGCCACTCTCAGCCTCAGTGAGCGCAGAACTTGGCCCTGGGAGGGGATTGACCGCTGGCGGCGGCAACGGTTTCAGCACTCCCCTGCTGGGCAGCAGCCCTGCTGTGCCTGCTGGCGAGTTGGGCGGGCCGGCGCTTGGTGCTGCAGAGGGAGTACGCCGGGCGGATGCCTCTCCTGGTCCCATCAGAAGCATGACCGCACCCTCCCTGCCCCCCGGCAGCCCATTGAGAGAGCCAGAGGCTTGCCTGCTCGAGGGATCAGCCCAGCAGGAGCAGCAGCAGGAATCTTACACCGGCGAGGAGGCCCTCGCAGCGTCAGCAGCAGGGGCATCGCCAGCGGCGGCGTCTGGCGGAGCGTTGCGGGCAGCCGCGGGTCGGTCTGCCTTTGCACTGCCCGAGGGGCTGCCCCGGCTGTTGAGCCCCGACTATGCAGTGAATGCCTTCATCGCCCGACTCGCCTTTGACCTGCTCCGCCGCCCAGATTTCCAGGTGGGGTGGGCCAGGCAGGGTGGCGTTTGTTAGGGAATTGCAATCTGGCTAATCGCTGACTGGCTGGCTGGCTGGCAGTTAGGGTGGCTTGGAAGGCATGCTATGCACATGTTGGTGGTTGTGAGTACTGCAAATGAAAGGGAGCAAACCAAGGACACTGTTGATGTCCTGCCCACGGGGCAAACGTTTCAGTGGCCTGCTCTGAAGCAGTGGGGAGCAACATTGCCGAGCGCAGACAGGTTCGGCTTGTTGATGTGCCGCCACTCTCACCTGCAACAGCTGCCATCAGCTGCACGTGACCGCCCCGTCAGGCTGTCTACGATGCTCAATGTTGTCCAACTCAGATCTAACGCTGCCTGAATGTGCGGAACAGCGTAGCAACCTGCTTCCTCAACTTGTGGAGATGCAGGAGGTCCTGCGCGCGCGTATTCAGCGCCAGGTGTCGCGCCTGCAACGCCCCGACTACATCCAGGCTCTGGAGGTGGTGGGCGTGGAGTGCGGCGGTGTTGCGCCCAGCCTTCGCAACTGGCGCGCGTTGCCGCAGCCAACTGCCGCCATTTGGCCCCAAGTCATTTTCGACATGAAGTACCAGGGTGGGTGGAGTGTGGTTTGCGCCGGTGAATGGGTGATGGGCGTGTGGCTGTAGGATGGGTTCTAGACGGACCTTCTGCACCGCGGGTTGGGAAGGCAGCCCACGTCTTGGTGCAGGGTTTGGCTTGCAGGCTTGCTGGCCACCATGGCGCAATGATCCTCCTGTGCCTTGTTTTCCGCTGTTCTCCACTGCCGCCGGTGCCTGGCCTTTCTGCCCGTCCCTTGAACCCCCACAGGTGCCTTCACGGTGACCATAGAGGCCAAGGTCGACATCAGGGATGCGGCCGCCTGGGGCCGGCTGGACCAGGCGCTCACCCGACTGGCGGAGGGCAAGCAGCGGAGCGGCGGGTCCGGCAGCAGCGGCGCAGTGGGAGGCCAGCAGCAGCTACACGAGGCCGCCTCAACACAGCTGGTGGCAGAGGGGGAGGAGGGAGAATATTTGGTGGAGCCGCTCAGCCCAGACAGCCCGGCAGCCGCACTGGCAGCAGCAGACGCACTTGCGCAAGATGGCGACGGCAGCAGCAGCAGCGCTGGTGACAGCAGCCGGGGAGGCGGCAGTACCGGTGGGGGCAGCGGTGGGCGGGGATTTATGGGCGGCATCAGGCACCAGGCGGCCAAGAGGCTGCGCCAGCTGGCAGAGAGCACCGCAGCACACATCTCGCGGTGAGGGGGCTACTATGGGAGCCATTGCAGCTGGGAGCACCGGTGTCGTGGGAATCCAGCCGAGCGCAAGTTTGGGCAGGCCGCATGAGGGTATTTCGCCAGACAGCTCCAGTGCACGCTGCGTCTCCTCCCTGGCCTGTATCTAGCTTGGCATTGAAGGGCACTGGACATGACAGGGGTCCGGCCCTGCGCCACTGTCACCTGATGCCGCTGCTAAACTGTGCCCGCTTGCCCTGCAGAATCCCTCTGCGCCTCAGCCTGACCTTCAGCCTGCTGGAGGGCACCATGTGCGCATGGGTGCCGCCGCCGCCGGGCAACCGCCTCTTCTATGCTTTTGTGGCAGCTCCCCGCCTCGAGCTTGTGGCAAAACCAGAGGTGGGCGCCGCCTGTGTGTACGTGTGCGTGAGCGTGCATGTGCATGCATGCATGCATGCAGACGTGCTGAGTCCGAGGGGTGTGTGAATGGGGTTGTGGGTGGGAGCTCGGGGGCTTCTGTGGCTGCAGCGGTGGCTTTGCAGCAACATGATTGCTCCTAGCTATCATGTGCATAGTGTGGCAAAGAGAGGGTGCATTAGCAGCTGGTGGCTGCTCCAAGCCTGGCAATAGCTGCAGCAGTTGAGTCGATTACGCTCCACTTTCTTTTGCTTGACCTGCCTGCACGCCTGCCCGCATTGCAGCTGGCGGGACGGTTCCTTAAATACAGCTACCACATAGCTCGCGTCAGCTCCTGGATTGAGCAGCGCATGCGCTCCGCCATCACCAAGAACATCGTCTTCCCTGGTGAGTGGGCGGCATGGGTGGGTGGGTGGGTGGGTATATGCGCCAGTCTGCGCCTGTGCTGCTTCAACAGGGTCCTGTCCTGCTTTCTTGTGTGTATGTGTGTGTTTTGAGGGCAGTTCCCGTACTGTTTTGGCAGACAAGTCGCACAGGGGAGTTTGGAACGTGCATCAACTCCGCTGCACATGTTATAAAAACAGACTGTATCTGCAAAGCAACTTTTAGTGCATGCCGCCGGTGAGAGCAGCAGCATCTCCCTCCCTGCCAGTGCATATCACACCTGTGCTGCATCCCCTGCTGCAGGCGGCGGCGACATCCCGCTTCCCCCCCTGCTGGGCCTGGAGCACCCTAACGTGGCAGACAGCCTACCTGCTCTGGGGCAGTACATGCAGCAGCCCAAGCGGCAACGACAGCGGCAGCAGCAGCAGGGGCAGCAACATGAGCAGGAGCAAGAGCCGGAGCGAGGTCAGGAAGAGGCACAGGAGGAGGGGCAGCAGGGTCAGCAACACGAGCAGGAGGTTCAGACAGGAGGTGGCCGTGACGTGGAGTCACATCATGCCTCTCAGGCTGCTTCAATAGCAGGGGACCCGCCATCTGCTGCGCACGCGGAGGCGGCTGGCAGCCCAGCCACTGGCCCAGCAGATGCCACCGATGCCAGTCTCCGGGAGGAGGATGAGAATAGGGGTGTTGTCGAGTTGAAAGAGCAGCGGCTGAATCCGCAGTCCATTGCGCCACCACCTGCAGCTGAAGCTGAGGAGCAACTCGCCGCGGTTGGCACCCAGCGATCTTTTGCTGAACGTCAGGGGTCGTTGCCGCCACCTGCTGCCATGGCGGTAGCTGCGGTCACCGCCACCGCCGCCGCAATAGCTGAGCGGCGCTATACAGCAGGCAGCAGCGCGCAGCTAGATGAGCTGAGTGTGGAGCCGTCTTTCTCTCTTCCCAGCAGTCAGCCTTCAGCCTCAGCAGAGGCGGCAGCTGCAGCTGCAGGTGCTGAAGATGTAGGCAGCAGTGAGGGTCACCTGATCAGCCCGCGCTATGGCAGGGCCCGGGTTGGCAGTGATGGGGCCCCAATTGAGCCAGCTGTGGCCCTCGACTTTCGCCTCAGTGCTGCAACACGTCCCGGCCCCGGTCGAGATTCTGCTGGCGGTGCAAGTGCCTGGGAAGCAGCCCTGAGTCAGGAGGGCAGCGCGGAAGCTCCCACACCCCGCTTTGCAGGCCAGGCCTGGCAGCCAGCTCGGCCACAGGTGACGCGGCGGCAAGCAGCGGCTACTGACCCCTTGGGTGCAAGCCTGGGGCAGTCCCAGGCCGGCACCCAGCAGCAGGCGCAGCAGCAGCAGCAGAAGACGAGGCAGGAGGGTGAGCAGCAGGCAGGGCAGAAGCGACCGGGGCTGCAGGTGCGGTTGTCGGCCACCCGCAGCTTGGACCCAGATTTCACCACCTCAGCTGCCCACACCGGCTTTGGCGAGGCCCCGCCTAGCGCACTGCCCGACTACAGCACACTGCGGCGCACTCTATCTGCCCGCATGGAAAGCGGCGGCAGCCCGCCTGGTGGCCCTGGGTCTGGGCGCAGTAGCGGTGGCAGCACCCCTGAGGCTGTGGGCGCGTCCCTGGGGCGCAGCCTGGCCTACCTGCGGCGCCAGAGCTCACTGCAGAACCAGCACAGGGAGCCGCTGGAGCAGGCTAGCCCCATGCAGCAGCAGCAGGCCAGCCCGTCACAACACCAGCACCAGCAGGCTAGCCTGCCACAGCAGCACGGGCAGCAGCAGCAGGGGACCAGGCCGTCAGGCGGCGTTGCCGCTCTTGCGGATGAATCCCGCAGGGTGCGGCAGCAGGGCAGCTTCAAGGAGCAGGCAGGTGAGCGTGGGCCCCATTCAAGAGCCGCAGCAGCCACGGTGACCTGTTTTTGAGCAGCATGGATGTGTGCATATGTTGGTGTAGCCCATGGGGGTGCGCAGTTTGATGACACACTTATTGGTTAAGCCCTCCCAAGCATGCCTGGTTTGTTGCTGGGGGGCTGCTCATCTCTGCCATCCCTGGAGACCCCTGGTGCAGGCAAGTTCTTCAAGCACGCCAGCAAGCAGATGAACGCTGCAGGCAAGGTGCTGGCCTCCCAAGTGAAGGAAATGCAGCAGCAGCGGGCAGCCAATGCGGCAGGGCTGCCACGCAGTGGGAGCGGCAGCGTGCGGAGCGTGGCCAGCCCTGGGCCAAGTCCCGGCCGCTCGGAGCAGCAGGAGGCAGCGCCCCTGTAGCCGCACACGACAAGCACTAGTCAACTGTCCTGGTTCGACCCAACTGCCTGTTGATGATCCTTTTTTTTGTGGCGCTGATTGACCGGCGTTTTGTTTCTCGCTGCCTTTGTACCACAAGCGCATTTTTAGGACTCCTAACACCTCCATGAGTAACAGTGGGCTCGTGTCATGCCCAGTGGGGGATCAGTTAAGCGCGTGAGTCCAGCAGGGCCAAACACCCGGTTGCCTGCTTGAGCCGGGCTCGTGCTGCTTGGTTGCAGCGAGGATGGGACGAGAGAAGGCAGCCTCGAGCAAGCAAAGTGTACCTCTGACACGTACTGCTGAACCTAGGCAGTCAGGTACCTAATCCCCTCTCGCTTTGAGCTGGTATCTAGATACCCCCTTGGCGAACCCCCAAGCCAACTCCAGCACACGTCCGAGGGATTCACCTGGGCAGTGGCGACACCCCATTGCCGAAACCCTATCCGCCCCGTGGAAGCGACAGATCGAGCGTGCAGCAGCATGCGCCACTGCTTCCCAGCTGCGCAGTTCCTCGTGCTGCTTGCCGCATCAGCACTGCTGGGTGTGCTGCCGCCGGCCGCCCTGGCGCAGATGGAGAGCCCGCTGAAGGGTCAGGGGGTCCCAGCCAACGACACCTTAGAAGTGTTCCTCTCTGTGTACCTTGACCGGCTGCTGGCAGTGGATGACCAAAACTACAGGCGAAAAGGGAGCAGGCCTAAGGAAAAAGTGGGGGTCTCTTGGGTGCCATAACCTCGCTGGCATGAAGAGTTTTTTGCCCAAGTATGTTGCATCACTTGGGCAAAAAACGGCCGCCTGCCAGCATCCTGCAGGTACGAGGCTGCCTTTCTGTTCTACCTCACGTGGCGTGATGCATCTGCCTACTACACAGTGAGGAACCTCACTCAGCGCATGCGGGCCGGCAATTACGCTTGTGAGCACCACTGCACCGACTGGGTGGGGGCTCAGAGCTGCTGTGACGACATGTGGCAGCCCACCTTCTTCTTCAGGTGTGCCACGCACTATTTGTGCTTTCTGTTGCAACTTGCATCAAGGGATCACGGGTTTGGAGGCATTTTTGCATCCTCATGCCCTCATGCATGAGGACCACAGTCAGGTGCAGGGAGAGAATTGGCAGGCAATTGCCCACACCCATGCACCGCTTCATGCAGGAATGCGTACGGCTTCCCCGAGGATCGAGCTACCGGGTACAAACTGTATGCCCTGCCACCCCCCAACAGCAGCGTGCTGTGGACGCAGTTTGTCCACGGAGTCTTCTACCAGGCAGGATGAATGGCCGGCCTATGGCCTCGCTGTGCTCCCGCTTCTTCAAGTCCGCCTCAGTCCTGCACATCCGCATGCATCGACAAGCACATTCCATGGAGCAGTACCTGCATCACAGCAGCATGCATGGCCCTTGCTGACACACCTGGCTGCCCGCCCATGCCCAACAAATCTGTATAATATGGACTTCTAACTTCTTCTATGCAGCCCATGGACCTTTCCCACTACCCCTTTGACTCCTGGGATCTCCTGCTGACTCTTGAATTCCTGGACACCAGCACTCCAGATCACCCAGGGGTCACCGTGCAGCTCAGCAGCGGCAGCCCCAGACTCTACACGTACGTGGGCGTTGGGTGGGTGGTGCATGGGTGGTTCCTCGGCTCGAGCCTGGCTCACAAGTGTTCTTTCTGTCACAGTGCTGCTGCTGTTGCCAGTGACAGGCGGCTGCTGATGCCCCATTGGCCAATGCAAACCCATGCCATGTGGCTGCAGCTATGGCAGGGGCGATGCAGTGAGCCAGTGGGGCGTGGAAGGCATCTCCATGCAAGTGATGCAAGTGGATTCAGTGGAATGGTTCAAGGTGGGGCAGGCTGTAAGGAATCATTGGAAGCCAGCTGATTCCAGCGAGAGGACTGTCACCATGCCAGCTGCACCTGGAGGAAGCAATGTGGCTGCTCTTGTCCCCGTCGCCCCCCCCCCCCACCCCCCCCACCCCACCCCACCCCCCCGCTGCCATGCATGCAGACCAATTCCATTCTGCCCTCCAACCCCAGGGACCCCCTGGGCCTCACAAACAGTGATACAGCATTGCTGCGGGGCTGTGCGCCTGGTGCCACAAGCATACAGGTGGGCCATGGGTGTTTGCACAAGCGGCAACACCAGTTGCCTGCATGCTGCAGTACATACCTTATATACCTTCTAACACATCTATGTACGGGCCTGTTTGCGTGCTGATCAAGCTTTCCACCTGCTGGCGCAGGAAGCTCGCAACCTTACGTTGGTGATTGTGAGGGTTCGCATCCACCGTCTGTGGAGGTTCCACGTCTTAAACACGGTCCTGCCGGTAAGGTGTTATGGGGGCTGGTACGGATGTGCGTGCTGCAATTCCCGACCTGTTGGAGCTGCCGTGCTCCAGCTGGTGTGGCGACACGTCTTGGCAGGGAACTGCATGGTGCGGCGCCCAGCTGGCTGCTGCGTCAGGCGTAGACAGAGTGCACAAGCTGTGTGCCCTGTAGGTGGCCATGGTGGGCGTCATCAGTTTCGTGGTTTTCTTCTTGGACCGTAAAGAGCTGGCCACACGGCTCGGTAAGTTGTGCTGCCACGCCTGTCTGCCCGAAGGTCGGTCTGTATCTTTTGCACTACCACAGACCGATCTTTGCCTCCATGCATGGGATTAATGATCAGCATAACTGGCTGCACATGTCATGCCACAGGCGTTGTTGTGACCCTCTTCCTGGCGTTAGCGGCGGTGCAGTTTGTCATCTCTGACAGCCAGCCCGCCAGCAGCTACGTCATGCCCACGCAGCAGCTGGTGGTAACCACCTATGTGCTGCTGGCGCTGATTGCGGTGGAGTCCATATTGGTGAGTGAAGAAAGCTGAGTTTGATCTTTAAGCTGTGGGCAATGTGTAGGCAAGCAGGCAGGCAAGCAGGCACCACACATGCACAAACGCGTGCAGGCACAATGCGTCCAGGATTTACCAGCTACCCATGTCAGTGACAGCCAGCAGGCCTAACTCTCATGAAAACTGGTATCTGGCCTCTTGTGATTGTCAGGTGTATCACGTAGAAACCTGGCGGGAAATCAGCCTTGCAGCGGTTAAAAGAAGGGAAGCCCGTGACCGGTACCTAGCCCTGCGCACACATTCCCAGGATCCACAGGCAGCGAGGGAGCCTGCAGCAGAGCGGCAACACAGCCCACCAGACAAGGAGCCCACTTCTGCTGCCAGGGACCAGCATGTTGTGCACTTTGCGGAGCCGTTTGACAGAGAGAAAGCGTCCGCTGGCGATGATGGCCAGGCTGCTGCTGCTGTCAGTCCGTGCGGTCCAGGGGATAGCAAAAGCAGAGCTGCTGCAAGCACTCACAAGCTGACGCGGTCTGAAAGCCTGCGCATTGATGCCGACTATGATGCATACTTGGCTTACGTGCTGGACCGTACCGCCCTGGGCCTGCTGCTGCTGGGGTTTGCTGTCGCCGTGATCCTCATCTTTGTCCTGCAATCCGGTTATATAAACCTTTTTGGTTGAAGCATCCAGATGCAGGCACCTGCCGGCATCACAGCACCAATCATTGGTGCTGTGATGCACACTTGCCCATCTTGCATTTCACCTACCCTTGATGCCTGTTGCCGCTTGTGTGTGTTCAATTGCGGTTCTATGCCCTGCTCCCGACATTGTCCCTCCACAATCTTCTCTTATGTGAAGCAGTTTGAGAAGAGTCAGCGTTTCATGCTTTTGTGCTAAACTCAAGGTGCCCCCAACACAGCATGGCCAGCATGCCGCTTAGCACGCCCAGCATGTCATGAGGACAAACGTGTTTTTGCCGTCAATAGCGCTCAGAAAGCAGTCTCAGCTCAACTGATCTCACAACAGCAGACCGGCGCCCTTCCGCGCGCAGCCAAGTCCTTACACGCACGTCCTGAAGCCTAGGCAGGCTTTGTATAGCGTCATGGCCACTTTAAGGACAACTGATAAGCCCTCCAAGGTAATTGGTGATCCATGGAGGGCGGCTACTTTTGTAAATTGCCCGGCAATTCCTAATCGCTAACGAACGGCCCGAGTTCGCGCACTTTTCGCCCAGGCTACCTTGAGACAAGTTTCTAGTAGCGCGAACATTGAAAAGAAGCTGTGTTACGCGCCTAAAGACCGGCGCGGGAATGTGCCGCCGCTGCCACCGCCTCCAGCGCCGACGTACTGGTGAGCGGCCCCTTAGGGGTTGACTGCCATTGCCCTAGCTCAATCCTATCTTTATGCAATTTGCGACAACGTCTCTGACCCCTCACTGTCCCATATATCCAGGGTTCAAATGCATCGCCTTGCTGCTCCAGCTGCACGAGGCAACTGGGAGGGGTGTGCCGTGCAGTGGCAGCAGAGCCTGGCGGGCATGCGACAAACAGCAGGTCTGGTGCAGCATAAGTGCAACTGGGAGCTGGAGAAACAGGACGCCGAGACCAGGCAGGGTCGAATATATAATGCAGAAGAAGATACGCTGGCGTTGCGGCGGGCAGTAAACAGCAGGTGGGGAGGCAAGAAGTCTGGCCACCTCCTGCTCTCTTCTGCTCCAAGTGCATGCCCAGCTGCCTCGACAGCTGCTAGCTCAGAAGTCACGCCATTTCGCTGCCGCAGCTTGACGACCCAGATGGCCCACTTCACATCGTGCACACGAGTCTGGGCAGGACTGCCTCACCAGTTCACCTGTCCCTGCTTCACCAGCCAGTTAAGCAGATGAGCAGAGACTACGGGGACAGCAGCAGATATAATGCAGCGGCGAAACGACCACAAAACAGCTGTCAAAAAACATGTAGTCGAGGTCTCTCTGTTACTGTTACTTGCAAGCTATGTCACAATTGTTAGTTTGCACACACTGCAACAATGCATTGCCGTGTGGATGCATTTGCAGATGGGAAGAAGAGTAATGATGTGCAGTGTTTTATTCACTTTATTCAAAAACGTGTGCGTAACAGATTGGTACTGACCCACAAGTAGTCACACAAGGCTGTGCTGCTCATCGACTGCCCACTGGCGCCGGCTGTGCGGTGCCTGGGCGGCGGTGTAGCGACGAGGGGCCATACAGTTGCGCACACCGCCCCTCAAACGCCCCCATCATGCGTTGCACCACCTGCAAGACGCAGCGACAGCAAGCATCGCAACAACAGGTCGCAAGCAGGTTACCCAACAGGTCGAAAACGATATTCTATCGCCGGGCCACACACATGGTGGCAAGCAATGCTTGTTCCTGACTGGTTCAAGCCAGAGAAAGGCGGCACCACCTTTCTTAGCATGCCACACCACACGCAAGAGGCACAACTAGCAGAGCAAGGAACCGCTGCCTACCTCCTCGAAGAAGATGGATGCCACCTGGCGGTACAGCGGCGACTTGAAAGCAAAGTCGACCTCAAAGGTGAGCCACGTGGTGTGGGGCGTGGGGCCCAAACTGCGGCAAACGGCATGCAAAGGTGAGCATGCACCAAGGAGCCAGAGACGAATGCCATATCTGCGACCTGCCTTCAGGGCACTGTAGCACGACCAGCAAGGCGCGCCAGCCGCCCATAGCCAACCACCCCACCTGAACTCCCACTTGTTCGTGAGATGCGAGAAGAGGGTGGAATCGTCCACACGGGAGTAGACGGCGGTGGGGCACTGCAACGTCACCTTGGAGGTGTACCTGCAGCACGGGTGGAAAGCAGGTTGGGACGGCGGCAAGGCTGGCTCATCAGGAAAGTAGTGATAGGCAGGTGGGCAAACAGGGGAGCCAGCCACACAGGCAGCCAGCCAAGCTACAAATACAGCCAAGCTATGACAGATCAATTCAACCAACAAAAATGCCACTTTGCTAATGGCCACCCTCCCTGGTCTTCTCTCACCGCTCCACAAACATCTGGAACCCTACTTCCAGCTCCGCCTCCAGGTAGCCGGGCCGCCACACCATCACTGTAGATCGCTGGCACCAAGGCACAAACTGGCTGTAGTGCTCCACGGCTGCCACCACGTCGTACACCTGTCGTGGGCTCCAGCTGCAGCACGAATGGGCAAGACGGCAGGCGTTAAGATGCAGACTACTGGATTGGCAGTCAAATTGGAAGAAGGCAGCGGAATGCAAGACATTGTAAGCGGTATCACAATGCAACAAACACTGGAGCAGACAAAGTACGGTAGCAGGGGAGTCTCGAGGTGTCAAGCTTGCTGCCAGAATAGGGCCTTCAAGCCAGCCTCCTGCACTGTTGTGCTTACCCCAGCAGCTTCTTTTCATGGTACGATTTGGAAAGGTCACCGCCAAGGCCGGCAAAGTTGAAGATTTTTCGCCGCTGCTGCTGCTGATGCCGCTGCGATAGCTGCTGTGCTAGGGGGCCAAGTTGCTGCACAAGGTGATGATTGGGAAAAATTAGCGACGCTCCAACAATCTTGCAGCTAAGTTCACCGTCGCTGCTGCTGCTGCTGCCGCAGGCAGCAGTGCGGACGGGGCTGCTGCTGCCGCTGTGCCGCCAACACCGCTCTGCTGTTCTGCGAGGCACGTTGAACAGGCTAGTGCCCTGAACCGCCAAGGCCGGCAAGACCGCTTGTTGCACTTGGTTCAGCAGGCTGAAGAAGGCTGGGTGTCGGACAGCGGCCTGCATCATCTCCGGCCTCCTCAGGTGTTGGAGATGCGTCGAGAGCAATGTAGGCGGCGCAAGCCGCTGAACGGAGGATAGTCTTGGCTTCAGTGACGCTTGATGGAGTGACTGATCGGGAGGTCTGTGTCTTGATTTGGTGTGTGGGATGCTCAACGTGAAGCTGGCGCCAGAGCACGTATGTGCGATTCATGTCGGGTGTGAGGGACCTGGCGCCATGCGGGCGAACGTGGGGCGGTGAGCGGCTCACGGCACGGGGTCTTCCTTCAAGGAGCAAGCAAGCTTTCTGACAGCTTTGCGCATTGTCCCTGCAACATCTTAGCAACTGCAAGCATTGTATACTTCACAACAGAAGGGCAAGATAGGCTCGTGACGCAGGGCACACCGCTGTACCAGCCATCCCATGTGGGCTGTGCAGCAGTCAATGCAGAATACATGGAATCCTAGGCGATAGAGAGGCGTGTAGTATGACATAATAGGTTGCAGGGGCACTGCCTTGCACCCAACATGTGCTCATCAGCGGTACATGTTGTCGCCCCAGAAGGATAGCATGCCGTACGGCTCACCACCGCAATGACTGCAGGGGACAATGTGCACTCATAGGCAGTGTCCTGGCAGATCACTCCGAATTCTGCTGCTCCTATTCGGGGCTTGTGATGTCGCTGGTGGTAGTATGCCTCTTAACCGTACCTGCCCCCTCCTATGTTGTCTTCCTTGCACCTCCACTCGCCCCCTCCCTTCACCCAGCGAACAGTGGTGTCCATGTTTAACGCGTGCGGTACCTGGCTGCTTGTGGGAACTGCAGGGGGGGTACGCGCGCTCTTGTGTCTCCCGTTCAGTGGTAGGTCTGGTAAATACTGTTTGCAGCGGTCTAGAGCTGCATCTCAGGGCTTAAAGCGCCAGCTTTGGGAACTGGCGGCAGCAGTGTTGACATCAGGAGATGGGTGGGCCATGCAGCGGGGAAGTTGCTGTAGGGAACTGGTGGCCATGAATGGCGGCAGCTGTCTCGCTGCTCTGGCTGCTCTGAACCTGCCAGTCACCAGCATCGTTCAAAGCCTCAGCTGCATACACCCACAAAGCCCAACTCCGGGCCCGGCACCCATCGAACAATGGCACCATTTTTCGATGCGTGGCTTGGCTGCCTGACTGCGTTCCTATGGTTGCTGCCTGGTTTGCTACCTTGAGTTCGTGACTTTATGTTGGTGCAGAACCAGTTTAGTAGTCGAACCCAGTGTTACCTTTGTTCGAACACACTGTTGCCTGCTAGGCAGGTTGGCCGGCATCTAAGGCCCATGCTGGGTGGCTGAGCTGGTCAAACAAGTCACCAACGGCTTTCGGCACTGCCGGCCATCATGCACAATTACGCAACGATGCGTTCCTAATAGCATCACTGCCACTTGATGGAGTGCGATACGGAACCTGCAGTGAGACATTGAGTCTCCTCGTCTTTCCACCGCTCCAGTTTTGCAAACTGTCAGCACCAGGCGCAAGATACCTGCCTACTTGCGACGAGCGTCAAGCAGCAGTTGTTACAACATGCCACGTTTCACCCCTCAGAGACCCACTAAACGAAGTGCACCTTTCCTGAAGGCGGGAGCGGTCGTGGTTGTTTTCCTCATTTTGGTAAGTCATACATGAACTGCTGCGCGGCGGCCGCCGGTGGTGCGTCGCGCGCCAGAGCCACTGCTGCCGCTTCCCCCGCCTCCCTCCAGCGGAGCGTTGAGCCTACTGGTCCCGCCCTTCCATTGCAGTACCTCTTCATCCAGTTCAACCAGATCGACATTTTCACAAAGCAAGAGCCAGTAAGGTGCGATCTACTTGCACCCAGAACCGCCGCCGCCACCGCCACCACCTTTTCAGTACCTCGTGATGGCCAGTGGTCGTATCTGCGCATTGCGTTTGCAGGACACAGATGACACGACTCACAGTGAGCCTCGGAACGTGGTCCAGTTCAATTGGCAATGGCATTGGGGCATCACATACAGCAGCAGCAGCGGCAGCGCAGCAGGGCAGCCTTGGGGGCAGTTCGTCAGGAGCTGGGGTTTTCCCTGACAGCGATGATGTGTTTGCGGGGCCTTCGCTGGATTTTACTGATAAGGACACCCTCTTCAGCATGCTAGCCAACTATCCAAGGGAAAACTCGTGGGAAAGCCCAGCTCCCAATTCACCACCTGCAGCCCCGGCCGTTCAACAAGCAGAACTGTGAAGGTGACGCGCTGTTGGCATTCTTGCGGCTGTTCCTCTGTATCTGATATCGTTCTGTCGTAAAATGTGCCAATCGTGCCCACCACCTGCCATTCTGACCAGCAAGGCAGAGCCGTGTTGCGATATTGCAATGATGGTACCCGCACATCCCACCAAGCAGCACCAGGGGAGTGTGTACACCTGCATTGGGCGCAGGAAGCATCGTGCCGCTTATGCGACGGCCAGGGGAACACAGTCAGCGCAATGGCAGCAATATCATAGCGGAGCTAGCATTCGCTCTCTGGAGCTTGTTCTTGCTTAAGCGGCGACGCAAACACAGCTGCCGTCGCCACCCCATCGGGCGCTGAGGGCGCCACCGGCTTGGCTGTCCACGCTCTTAGACGGCAGATACGTGCCTAAGCAGTGCCAATACTGGTGGGTTCACCGTGTCGAGCTGACAACTGTGCCCGGGTGTATATGGCCCTTTACGTCACCGATTGCGGGACGGAGTACTCTCCTCACTATACAGCGCATGGATTGAGCGGCACTTTGCCCGCCGATCAACATGTCTACCTTGAAAGCGGCGGGGGAGCCCCTGCGCTCCGCAGGCTCCTTCCATTTCAAGTGGAGCAAGCCCGCGGCAACGGAGGTGGCTTCAGCAACCTTCGTGCTGACTTTGGGCATTGTTGGGAAGTGAGCATTACCCGCCGGAGTCTGGGTGCAGCACGAGAATGAGAGGAACTGGTGACGCCCCTCCTCCCGCTGGCCGCTGACCAGTGAAAGGCGTCCCCTTTCACCTCCATTGTCCCGCTCCCTGGCTTCCTGCAGCGCCATCCTACCTGTGCCCTACGCTTTCTCTATCACTGGCGCGGTTGTGGGGGTTTTGATTTTTGTATCAACCGCTCTGGCCAACATGTGAGCACGGCCTGCTTGGCGGGAGCAAGTGGACAGGCCCACTTTGCTAGTGGGCCTGTCAGCCCTTACCCACTCCCCACTCTGCACTTGTGTTCCAATGCGTTCACGCTGTCGAGTGTGCTCCTGCAGGTGCACCTGCCACCTGCTGCTGCGTGGGGCTGTGGCTTCTGCAACATGTGATTATGAAGGGCTGGCAGACGCGATTGGCGGGCCAGTGCTGCAGGTGCGGTTAGGACGAGCTGCTTGCCTGCGGTTGGCAACTGTTAATGTAATACTAGTTTGCTGCTTTTTTTATGCAAGCTAAGTTCAAGCTAAACCTTCCATGCAGTGGGCAGTGGAGGCTTGCACTGTGCTTCTTCTGCTGGGAACCAACATAGGTGAGGAGGTGTCATGCACTGCCAAGCGTGTGCTTGCGTCAGCCTGTAGTGTGGGTGCCGTACCAAAGTGGAACACCTTATGCCCGTACCCAGCTATACAGCCGCCAGCTGCAATCCATGTTGCCTGCTGCCTGGACAGCGGACAGCGGCATGCCGCCACTTGGGTGCTCCCATGCATAGTTCTGCACCTACTAGGACCCGCCTGCCCCCGTATTGCCCCATCATGCAGGAGCCATCATTCAAGTGGGGCAGAGCGCAGCAGCAGCTGTTGAGGCTCAATGGCCGGGCGAGGCGGCGTGGTGGGTTGACAACAACGGTTTCTGGCCAATGGTCATTTTCACGGTGCGCTAGTTGCGAAATAGTGAAGGCCTTTACCCTGACAGGTTTTCCGTGCAAAGCCTTGCAATTCCACACCAACACATGACGAATCCAGCCGGCGCTTCCCAGCCAGCTTCCGGCTCTCCATTGGCCCCTCTGCACTGCAGCATCTTGATGTGCTGCCTGCCAGGACAGTGTCCCTTTTTCCCCTCTCTTGATGCAGGTGGGGTGCGTGCTGCCGCTGTCCATGCTGCCCTCCATGCGGCAGCTGGAGGTGGTGGGGGCAGTGGGCAGCATCAATGTGTGGGTCCTCACAATCGTGATTGTCGTCAAATCAATCTCCAACGGCCTGCCACAGCTTGGCAAGTGAGCCTATAGACCCCTTGCTGCACAACGCAGCAGTAGCAGCTTGCCATGCAGCACATGCCAGCAAACCATCGGCTCTTTTGGTATGTGCTGCGCGGGGTTGGCATTAACTTGCGGCAGCTGCTGCCCAGCCAGCCGTGTAATGTCGCCCATTTTGTTCCCCCTTTCATGCGCAGAACCTTTGAAGTTGTTGGCTTCACAAATTTGGGTCAGTGGTGCCAAACTTGTTTTGCCACGTGGCCTGCTCGGCACCTGCTTGCTTGCCTACTCCGCCCTGGTTCTGCTCATTTTACATGCCACCTATGTCCCCTCACCTCCTGTGGTGCCTTCTGGCTGTGCTGCTGTGCAGATAACGTGGCTCAGGCCTTTTCCTTGGCTGGCTTCGCCTTCTACCTGCAGGCAATTCTAATGCCCATGTGCGCCCTGCTGCCAATACTGCTGCTACTGTTCGCATTGGAGCTGCCACTATCACTGCACCACCGTGATGCTTGATCAGCTCTGCGGGCTTCAACTGCTGTTCTTCCTTGTTTTGCGTCAGTCCTTTGATGCTGGACACAACCAAATTTTATTTGCACGGCAGAAGGATGTCTACACACTGTTTGCCTGCCTACGGTGTGCTTTTGCTGCTGCTAGTTGGCGATCAACGGTCTGCTCTTGCTGCTGCCTCCTGCTGTGCAGGCTAGGTGAGCTGCAGCCGGGGCCCAAGGGTGCAGCAGCGGCTAAGATGGCGGTTGACATCACAGTGCTGTTCAGCGCACTCAGGTGTGGGTGGGTGG